>VDFB02267909.1:0-99940 GCA_007258455.2 Sequoia sempervirens
AAGATTCAGAAGTAGGAACTTCAAGTAGAAAGGGTTCATTCATGGATTGAAGAAATAATCTCCACGCAAACTCACCCCAAACTTCATACAAAGATCTAAATAGTAAAATACTCATGTTATTTCTATAATGGCATCAAAATATGCTGCTCACAATAACAAAACAATGAAAAATTAGGAAACTAAGCTATGCACTCCAAACTAAATCAATCTCCTGCGACAAACTGTAGATAAAGCATCAAAACTTGAAAGCTTTTGACACAATGGCAATATTTGGATGAAGTTTCTCTTGGAGACCCTCGAAACCACTGCCTTTGAGCCTTAATCCCCTTGGTTTACCAGCCTCAAAGATTCTTTCTTCATTGGTTTACCAACCTTTGAAGAAAATTCACAAACCTATGAGAGTGAACAATATTTGAAATAGTGAAGTTTGTGAAGGAATTTGCAATTGTAGACATGCAAAACTGCCTAATTCATATCACACATCATTAAAATTACATTTTCATCATATTCATCATTAGCATTACATTTTCATCATTTTCATTAATTCCCCCTTTAACATCATTTTCTATCTTTTTCACTATATTTCATCTATTAATTAAATAATATTGAATTATTTAAATAATTCATCTATTAATTAAATAATATTGAATTATTTAATTAATTCATCATTTTTTCACTAATTTTCCTCTTATCCTCCCTGATCAAATAATTTTTAATTATTTAATAAGCCATAATCTAATTTTCTTCTAATGTCCCATGATTAAATAATTTTAATTATTTGATTATCTATTTTTCTTCTAATGTTTCATGATTAAATCATTTTGATTATTTAATTATCTAACTTCCCATCCCACTTGCATGAAATATTCCTTTTTAACAAAGAATATCCTAATCCTCCATAATTAAATAATCTTAAATTATTTAATTATTTTAATTCCCTCTCAAAGATATTCTCATGGAATATTCTTTTTCAAAATATTCTAAATTATCTCAATCTTCTCATTCATCCTTCACCCTTCATTTTAAAATATCTTAACCAATTTTATTAAATTGTGGAGATATTTTGAGTTCAAACTAATCTTAATCCTTCATCCTTCTTGATCTACTCTCATGCATTGGTCTTAAGATCTAATCTCAACCATTGATCATAATTTTGAAAATCTATAAAACATCCTTCATTCCTCCATTATCATGGACCTAGAAACTTTGAATTCTTGAGCACATTCATATCATTTGAACATTTGAGTAATTATCATCATCTAGGTCATCATTCATGCTTTTGCAATTATGAGAGCTATGATTTGAGCAATCCAACATACCATCAAAACAAATTTTAAAATGGGATGTTAGGTTTTCCTTGTTTGATTTCAGTTTTTGATTTGAATTTCATTGTGTATGTTGATTTCTAACTTCTTGCATTTTATCTCATTTGTAAGTGGGATTTGATCATTTCTTGATTTGGGCATTTTGACTTCTAACCCTTATTTGATAATTCATGTTTCATTTCCATTTTCCACTAATCCCAATTCATAGAAATATATTCAATTCCTTTTTCTACCACTAATTTGTACCCCTAGTTGAGGAATCTTGCATGCCTCAAATGTATTTCCTATCATAAAGATGCCCTATGCAACTTTCCAAGTGTTGGCCAAAATTTTGCATAAAATAAAGCCAAAAATGCTCCAAAATAACTCCTCCCAAGATCCAACCCCCATTTGGACCCATAAAAATAAATATAAAATATTTATAAATTTGTTCCCCAAAAATGATTTAATAATTTTATTTTGATAAACCAATTTACCAGATTCATCCGAAGGTCCTGACTTGCTATTTAAAAATTCGAGTTTACTAAAAATAGTAAATGCTATTTTCAGAAAAGGGGACATTACATTAACCTTAGGGAAGAATTATAAATTAATGGCAAAGGGTAATTAATTAAATAATCATTATTTATTTAATTACAATAATATGATAAAGTGTTAGACTATGAGAATAATTAATTATTTAATTAATCAATGGTAAATTAGTAAGATAAGGGTTAGTGGTGAATTTTGGGGTTTCTACAATCATCATGTTTGTGTTCCTTATGTCTACACATGTTGTTTGGTTTGTATCATGCATTGTCTTCCTTAATATATTAATGTTCATATGCATGTTTAGTGTTTTAATTGATATATTCTAAAGTGTTCTACATGCTTGTTAAAATGTAATGATTCTTTGGTATGTAAATGACAATATAAATATAGTTGGGTGTTTATGAACTCTTTATTATGGACTCACGTGTTTGAGATATATGATTCTTGTATATGCTATAACATAGTTTAAAAGATTGAATTAAGAAAGTTAAAGCCTAGAGTGTCACACCATTGGAATATGGATAGAGGCTCCATTGCCTTGACTAATGGACAAGAAAGAAAGGGACTTCCTCTAATGGTGGGTTCAAGCCTCCCTCAATTGGCAACATATACTAGTAGAGATTATGAAGACTCCCAAAGAGGACTTATACTTTTTTATTGTATTATAATTGTAAAAGCACTCATGGAAGTGGCTTATCTAGCTCATAGTCAAATTTTGAAAGGTTTTAATATGATCCATGCTACAAATTAGTTATTGGGTTATATTTGATGAGACTCTATTATGATACTTATTGGTTTATGTTGTGAAATCATTATATTCTTACATTGTTGTACTTTTTGTATAATCTTTCATTAAAGTGAAAAAGAATTGATCACATTTTTGAGGTTGTTACAATTTCTTTGAATATATGCTTTGTATCACCATATGACCACTTTCATATCTTAACACATTTTCCTTTCTTCCAACCTCTTTTACATCTTGAATGTTTGTCTACTATGGTCTTATGCTATAGACAAAATCACATGTGTCACTTGAACTCACAATCTATTTTTCCCATCTAAACACTTGCCTTTTCACACCCCAAAAGCCCTAACATGCCTCCAATAGTTAAAAAAGGTCATTTGCTTATAAAAAGAGGTTAATTGTAAAGTGAACACATGTATGAAATAATGACATTTGGGGCACACTTTTGAAATCTAAGACATTCAAAAGATCACCCACTCACATAAGCCAACATTAATCTCTTACAATATCTCAGTTGATAGACAACTATTATTGTAACAACACACCTTGGACCTAGGGCTTCTTATGCACAAGCATTTTTCAAATACTACTATTGAATCAATTTAAAGATCCAATAAAGGTAGATCCCTAAATGTGCTACATGAACCATTTTGACCTAAATTATTTATTTCTAGTACAAGTATAGATGAAAACAAATTTGTTGAAGGCTGCAGATTTTTATCAAAATGTTACAAAGAATATTACCATAACTAAATAAAACACCAACATACCGATCAATAATCATATAAGATAATATGACATGAAACAAACAACACCATATCTATATAAAAAATACCATATTAAACAAAATATCATTATTTACACTCTTTCCTTTGACATCACATAACCAAAATTAAGCAAACTTCCTTTCCCCTTTCCCCTTTCTCCTTTCATTTTATTTCTCATCTTAAAAATAACACTAAATACTCTATTGTTTTAGCTTTAGATTATAAAAGAGAGAAATAGAGTTAAAAATAAATTAGTTTAATTTATTTTCTATTTTAATATTGGAAATTAGTTTTAATAGTTTGTGTCATGATACTCTGTACCTAAAAATACCCAGCGAGGAGTCTCCTAAACTCTTTCAAGCCTTCGAGGAGGGAAGACATCCAACATGGAAACGGACACAACAAAAATATCATTGGTGAGAGTAACAGAGATCCAAGGCAGAGGCAGAGGTCTGGTTGCAACCCAGCCCATTGAAGCAGGTCAGGTACTTCTGCAAGAGACTCCTCTTCTGGTTTATCCACATTCAAATTCATGCATACGCAATTCATTCTGCGCCCATTGCTTTACATCATTACCTCCCTCGCCATCATTTTTATCATGCCCATCATGCACACATCCTCTAATTTTCTGCTCCAGTCAGTGCCAGTCAGGAGCTCACACCTCCTCACACACCCAGTGGGTTTGTAAATCGCTCAATATTCTCAGCTCCTCTTCATTGGATCCTGAAACCCACACACAGGCATGCTTTCTGATTGCAGCTTACAATTTGGGCATTGTTGCCCCTGCTAAGTTTCAGCTTCTCTTGCTTTTGCAAGGAAATAATGACACAGTGGACTCACAGGCCCACTTGTTGCATTCTTTTATGGTGACTGTTATGCCATTCTGGCCTCTGCAAGGACAGCTACCTGGATGTTCTCTAGAGTTGACTGCCTCCCTGCTGTCCAAGGATAAACAGAATGCATTTGGGTTAATGGCACCTGTCCAGCAAGTTGGGCAGAGACAGGTCAGGGCATATGCAATATATGCACAGGCTTCCTTTTTCAATCATGACTGCCTTCCAAATGCCTGTAGGTCAGTATGATTAATTTTGAAATTTTGATTTTGGTTTAAAAAATGTATTTTGTATCACCTGTTATCCCAGGAACAAATATGCAATATATGCACAGGCTTCCTTTTTCAATCATGACTGCCTTCCAAATGCCTGTAGGTCAGTATGATTAATTTAAAATTTTGTTTTTGGTTTAAAAAATCTATTTTGTATCATCTATTATTCCAGGAACAAATAATTATATTAGTCTAAATATAGTGCTACAAGGTGTCTCGGTCACTAAATAGGCCAGAAAAGCTAAATTCTGACTAAAATCCTAAAGGGCAGTGACTCAACATGTTTACGAAAACATTGACTTTAACAAGAAAGCCAACTCCTGCTTGAAAAACATGATTATTTTAATTCTAGGGTATTATCAGAGTCTCTGAATTTCCCTTTTCTCTGGTTAAGATTCAGTCATTGGAAAGCAGAGTCTTTTTTTTTATGGATGGCACTGAGAGGTGGTGCATGTGTTGATGAAAAATTAGTTGTTTTATGGATGGCACTCAGAATATTTGCAGTTTGAAGAAATTAATCGTTTTTCTTCTTGGAAAGAGAAATAAGGCCTTTGCCGTGAAATTCTGTGTTTATTCATGTTCTTTTTTAAAATTTGACTGATCACAGGCTTCTGAAAGACAACTGGATTTTTGTAACATGCTTTGTTGACATGGTTTTGGACGGAAAGCAGAGTGTTTTTTTTAATGGATGGCACTGAGAGGTGGTGCATGTGTTGATGAAAAATTAGTTGTTTTATGGATGGCACTAAGAATATTTGCAGTTTGAAGAAATTAATCGTTTTTCTTCTTGGAAAGAGAAATAAGGCCTTTGCCGTGAAATTCTGTGTTTATTCATGTTCTTTTTTGAAATTTGACTGATCACAGGCTTCTGAAAGACAACTGGATTTTTGTAACATGCTTTGTTGACATGGTTTTGGACGCTGCCTTATGACACACTTGCCGAGGTTAATTGCAAATTTATCATTTCTTCCTAATAGAAGTGTTTGCAAATGTTTGATTCGAATTATTGTTTACTCAGACGTGGGTTTCAATATGGTTACTGGGACGTAATGTTTGGATTCAAAACCCTTTTACTTTTTATGACAATTGAATTCTTTTAATCATAGTCGCAAGGAGACATGGATGTACATATGATTACAGATATATCTTTAGTATCAGAGATATGTATGGGGAGAGGGAACATGATACGGATGATACACATTAATTTGCAATGCTAAAATGAACTGGCCTTAACACCAACAAGCTGATGAAAATGATTGTTTCTCTAGCTGTCCTCTACTGTGGTAATATTCCTTGCAAATTATGCTGCAGAAACCTGCAATTTTGTTGGAGGTTGCTATGGTTGTCCTTGAAAACCCTGTTGCAAGCTAAGTGGGCTTAACCTTGGGGAAAACTCTGTGGTTAAGCGTGCTTGAACTGGAGCAGTACCGGGATGGGTGACCTCCTGGGATGGCCCAGTGCTTCACCTCTATGAGCATCACCTAGATGCAATGAGTGCTAAGTGGACCATTCATTATCATGAGAGATGGGTTCTTGTGAACCTCTACTCATGAAACATGGGTCAATGAGTTTGACTTGAAAACTACACAGTTGAATCCTGATAGCAATATCATAACTTGAAAACCCTGTTGATATGTTTTGCTTGCTGTTGGAATTTCCTATTATTTTCTAGGCTAATTGAATAATGCACACAAACCACATAAATCAACCTAGATTAATTAGAGCAGCTGGGAATGATAAATTGGAATTATTGAAATTATCATTTTTGGAAATTAAATGTGAGGGGTTGAGATACTCAGCTCTAGGAACAATGGTGAAAAATAAATCTGACGTCACACTGAGATTTACTTGCCTTGGGACTAATGTTGGATTTGTTCTTCGCCTTGGGATCAGAACAGTCTGTAAATTTGGTTAGGGTTGAATCTATGCTGTGCAGGATTGATGCTGCTCACCACGGAAATGGTCTGCAATGTGGAAGTGAACTCACACTTTGGATTTTTGCAATTGAACTTGCTATGATCTCTGCTCTGTGCTGACTGTTACAGACTAACAGTATTTAAAAATACCTGGGGGGATTGCTGGATTGCAAGGGATGTGTTCTTTTATGTTGCCTCCCTTGATTAGACTGGTTTTATGGTCATGGAAATGATCAAAGTCGATACTCTTCAGTCATGAAAATGTCCTAGGATGCTGATGTAGAATTTAGACTTCTTTTAGTGCTTTACACTGAAAGATTCCTAGGATGATTCTCCTCATTAATTCATAGGATTTCAGACAGGAAGTGGATGATAATCAATGCTAAATGGATGCACATTGAATGCCTTTAAAAACCAAGACAGAGAAACTAATCATGTGAAGCATGTACTAAGATGGCTCTTGGCAAGAATGAAATGGGTGGGAGTTGTCAAATTTTAAATTTGAATCTTTGGAATTTGAGGGTCAATTCTGTGGTACAGGATCAATCCTGCATGCTGTGGGATTAACCTGGGACAAAAAGCTGCAAATATTGAGGTGGGTAATGGATGTATAGATGTAAGTGTATCAGTATGCATAGGTGTAATGATGGCTAAAGTATGGGAATATATGCTGATACAGATAATATAGAATCAAATATATGGCAATGACTGTAAATGGAGAGGTTGACAGATTGGGGAATGAACCCAACTTTGCACAAGACTGCACCATTTGTCGATATATAATTGCATTAAGCCATTTCATCAAAATAGGCCCAGAAGTAAATGGTAATTGGCATGTGTATGGAAAATTCACCAATACATTTGGCTTCCACTTTGAGGTGCATGTGTATCCTATCATGAAAATGTATTTTAAGGTAAATGAGCACACATAAACATTTATGTAAAGTAAATAATTAGACATAAAAGGATATCGAGGTCAATGTGAAGTAATGGATCTCTCTAGATCTCATTTTGTGTGTTCATCCTTTAGTATGTGTGCTTCATGGGAAATTGCAAAACAGAGAAAAGATATGCAATGGGTAGCTTGTATCATGCAAGTAAAGATAAAAACAATTCCAAGTTGAGTTTACTGTTGATGACCATGAAAGAGAGGAGAGAGTATGGCTAGAAAATTCTGTGTGCACAAAGAATGGTAGTGGTAATGGACTACCTAGTAGCGGCTGTGGGATGATATGGCATATGGGCATTGCATGTCATGTGATCATGATCCGTTTGGACATGGTGACAAATCTTTATATCAGTACCTGTAACTGTCTGCAAACTCAACAAAGGAGTGTTAGCAATAGAATATGCCCCCATTCATTTGGTAGCATTCATTGGATGCAAGGAATTGAAGGAGAGGGAAAAATAGTACATGAAATGTATATGTAAGCTAAGCATGTAAGCATATAAATCATGTAAAGTAAAACCTTCTCATGGATGCATTGTATAACAATCAGATTCTCAAATGATAGGCATGGTAAGCACATGGGCTAGAGATAAGCATGAAGGAATATAAACTTTGTCCTTGATATAGGCAAATGAAGCTGGTGATGTGGTCCTTAATGCCCAGAAACACTTGTGTTTGTACATATATCACAAGGATAGGCATATGCCTACACCTGTGGCATCCAAACGCACAAGCACACAATGGTTGAGGTAAAGCCATAAGTCCTTAGTGGTTAGATAAATCTAGGTGCATGTCATATTAGGCACTAGCACATGCGACTAATAATGTGGGGAAGGTTATGATGTCCCTTGTGCAACTCCAAGACCGCACACACACAATAAAACGGAGAAGGCATGATGCCCCATGATAGTGAGATAGGCTTGATGAATGGTGTGGGCATAGGAAAGATCATAGCGATGTGTAGCTGACCCAATAATAAAGTAAAGATAGTCCACCATGGCCAAATAATGTTGTGATAGTTGAAAATAAATAATTGATTTGATAGATAAGTTTGTAGGTGCATATATGAGTTTGATGGAAATCGTGAAAGTGCGTGTAAAACTGATTGCCCTAGTATTGGCAAGATGGCACAACAAAGCTCGACAATGATGTAGGGGCAAGTAGAGATAATAACTTGTATAGGTAAGATGTGGCCTATCTTAGTTGGCTTTGCAATAAATGCTCAAGCCACATGGTTTAATAATAAAATGAATGAGAAATTGACACATGTGTGGCCTATGCATATTTTAGGCTGCATGAAGAAGCATCACAAATTAGTCGGCTCATTAATATGCATTGTAGGTCATAAATGTTGGCACAAAATAAATGCTATAATAAATACATAGTAGTGAAAAGAATAGCTTAGAAAATGGGGTTAGGTCACTTGACATCACCAAAAATATGTATAATCATCAATGGATTGGTTTTATGCGAGAATGGGGTTCGCAGGATAGCTTGTGATTCATAAATTAGCACTTAGTTATGTATAGGAGGGTGAATTCTTTCATTTTTCATGTGCACCCTTAGAGATTCTTGTCTCCCAAAGCTTAGAGCAATCCTTGCGTTGAAATCATGGGAGGTAGAGCCACATTCTACACAAGGTGTTTAGGTACAAGCCAACATTGAGTTGAGTGAGCACTTAGATGCAATGAGTTGACTTTTTGACCCAAAATTTCCATTCTTTGCAAAATAATTTTTGAAAGATGTTAAGATTTTTATGAAATGTATGAAGGATTTTTTCTCGTCTTATGTGACTTGTGTATCTGACCCTCTAGGTTTTGGATTGACTTGTAGGGTTGAACTTGAGACATGAAATTGACTTGTGAGTTCAATCCCTACCATTCAATTAATTCTAGCTTATATTTTGAGTTGTTTTGCATTGATTTTTCAATTGATCGAGGACTAATTATGGTTTTTCTTCATGTTTATATGTGTAGACTAAGCTAGAGGTCTATGAGAGACTATGGAACTAATAGATTAGGAGCAATTGCTTTCTTCTACCCACACATGGTGATTGGGCTCTCCTAGAGGTGGTGGGGTTAGACACATGTTGATGCTACCACCATTATAGTAGATGAGAGGACATTCATTACCCTTGTAAAAAGGGGCTCAAATACACATTTTCCATTTGCCCATTAGAGAGCTCACCATTACATTGGAGGATGCTTGGTGTATCACGTGCCTCCCAGTGAGGGAGACAAATCAAGATCTGTCACACGGGAGGAGGATAGGGACCTCTATCAACGATGCATGGGGCATCTTAGATATAGATGGGTTGGAGCCCCCTACAACGAGATTGTTTTTGGTGGTGTGTCCTTGGGGCGCAAGTGCTTACTTTTGATTGTTGGTATTTTGGTATTGTTGGATGGCAAAGAGTTTTGGCAATTTTTATAGGCTTTTCTAGAGTTGTTGGGAGGTTGAGGAGCATCAACATCTATATGCTTAGGGGCGATGCATGTTAGCTCATATGTATGATGATTTGGACTAGTTTGTTGATGGGACACATACAAGCATTAGGGCAGCCTTTCTATTGTAGACTTGGGCATATAAGCACCTATGTATTCCCCATCCTCTAGGTCTTACATCTGTAGTGGTAGGCACAATGTTAATAATCCGATGGATAGAAGCAACATATGTTGATGGAGAGAGAGTTAGACCCTTAGGGCATGATGGTAGGTACTTGATAGACTGATTTTGGATGGTGATACATGGTGGCCATATCACTAATCAGCTATTGATGTAGATGATAGTTTTTAGTTGGGTCACATTAGGTGATTGAGATGATTCTTTGGATGTTAGGCCACAATCATGTAGACATTTTTGCTTGAGAGAGTCTAATGTCATTTCAAGATTTGCAAGACTAGGAGGGGTGAGAGGGATAGGTTATAGATCACTGATCAGGCCTTGGTAGATGATGATGAGAGAGATGATCCAATTAAGTTGGTTGCAAGCGATGATGCACGGATGGCCATAGACCTCCATGCATGGTGGGATAGGGAGAGGCCTCCCTCATCTATTCGTTGGATGCTCCAAGGAGCCACCAACAATTGAGGGAGACAATGTATAGGCACCTCTTACTATTGCCACACTCTAGTGCATCCTAGTCAACAAGGAGTGGTAGGATGGTGACCTAGGAATGATGTAATGATTTTGTCAATTTTTTCTAAGGATTTCATTGTACTTTATTTTCTTGTGTGATGATAATCATGATATGCGGGGAAATTGCAGATTGGGTGTCATTGATTTTTGTGATGGTTGAGCATCTCATCTAGGGGTTTTGGCCACTCTAGCTTATAGGATTGTTTGTGACCATATGCATGCTATACTTTTTGCTCGATTATTCGATATTGTCATCTAGTGATTGAGGAATATAAAGTAGTAGATGCATGTGCCACACTTTAGGAAGAGAGGGATGTCATGAAGGCAAAGAGAGGCAGAACATGTCAAGGGGGGTTAGTTGGATGTGAGCATAGGCAACTTCAATTGGATTTAGACATCATCAACGTTGAGTGTGACAGACTAGATGTAGAGTTGGCTAGATGGGAGGCCCAAAGGGCCATGCTTGCACCCTCTAGCAAGATGAAGACAACCTACACAACTTGGGTGTTGGATGATGCGTGAGGCATTGCATGGGCCAGGCAAGTGAATGTGGCCAAATCCTTGGGAGGAGATTGAATGAATGCAGGGGATGGCTTTGGTTTTATAGGATAGATCTAGATCGAGGACACATACGAGGACTCATGATAACAAGTGGAGTGGAGTGATGGAGGGGGTATCTAGGGAGTCTTCCCCACAATGATTTTATTAAATTGTGTATTTGGAATTCTTTGTTTGTGTTGAACCACTTATTATTTTATGACATTGGACATTTTGTGGCTTATGTGACTTGTCATGGTTGGATATTGGTATTATGGTTTGCTTTTATAATTCATGATTTGGACTCGGTTTATATTTGTGTTTATATGGTTTTCTCTATATTGGTATTATGGTTTGGATATATGATTCATGATTTGGACTTGGTTTAGACTTGTGTTAATATGGTTTTTCTATTTGATTTATATGTATGTGTGTATGAAAGATATATCAATATTAATTTGATACACACGTTTATCTTTGGTAATCAATTAACACTAAAGGTCAGTATGGAATTCTCAAATGGTGAATCAATCGATTGTAATGTCTTGAGCCAAAACAATAATGCAAATCCAATTTTTAACCTTCCACAAACACTTATTATTTGGATAACAAGACTATCAGGCCCTAGTATTCAATCAGATCTTAGACAACTGAGATTAAAATTACTGTTTATGCATCGGTAATACCATTGATTCATTACATTTCAAACAGCAAATGACAAACATAACTCCTGATCTTCTTATTAAAATGAACAACAAATAACAGATGTAAATCCTGATCTCTTTCTTATTACAATAATGACTACTACATTAAAATGGTTCTGCAATGTTATCAACTACAACAGCAACTCATACCACAACAATGGCAAATCGGATCAATACATGACAACATTCTTTAGTCATGCAAATGTCTTCGGATGCTGATGTGGAATTTAAATTCCTTCTAATGCTCCAAATTGAAAGATTTCTAGAACGATTCTTCTCTTTAATGCATAGGATTTTGGATAGGAAGTGGATGATAATTGATGATAAATGAATGCCATTAAATACATAGCAACTTGTCATGTGAAACGTGTACCAAGTAAGCTCATGGCAAGAATGAAATGGGTGGGAGTTTGCAAATTTTAAATTTGAGGGTCAATTCTGTGTGGTGAAGAATAAATTCTGCATGCTGTGAGGTTGACCCAAGAGAGAAAGGTGCAAATATCGAGGTGGGTAGTGAATGTATGAGTATAAGTGCATGTATAGGTGTAATAAATGGTAAAAGTATGGGAATATCCCCAGATGCGGATAATATAGAATCAAATGTATGGGAATGAGTGTAAATGGAAAGGGAAGATGGATCAGGGAATGAAACCAACTTTATGCAAGATAGCACCATTTGCCAATATGTAATTTCATAAATTCATTCCATCAATTTTGGCCCAAAACTAAATGGGAATTGGCATGGTATGCAAATTTCACAATTACAGCTTTATCACATATTTTATTGAAATGGTTTTGGATACTTGTATGACATTTTAGATGGCTAATTGGAAACTTATTATTTTTCATTCTTGAAATAGTATTCTTTCTTCTCCTTTAACGGAAATCAGTGATTTGATTACTGCAAGGAAGATGTTGTGTCTTCAACTGCCAAAAATGGTTAATGTTTATTGTTTGGGTACCTTATAAATATTTATGACAGGGATGCTTTAAATAATGTAATTTAATGTTAATGTTGTTTCTCGTATTATTTTATTCATCAAAAGAATTGATATCTGTGGTTAATTGTTTTGGCATGGAAAATAATGGTAAATCTTCAGTACATGCCTTATTATTATTCAATGTGGATTGGTGGTTCAAATTTGTACATTTTAATGAAAGCATTCATAAACAGAGGAAGGTTTTTCCAATCAAAGCATTTACGGAATAGGAAAGTGTTGCTAAAGGCCTTGACATGGTTATTATTTTTGGACATTACTAGACTTGCATGTAATGAGCTGTAATGTTTGTAATACAAAAGTAGTATTGTTGTTGGCATTTGAGATTTTGAAATGATTGAATCCAAATGTTTACAAGCATCCATTCTGTTTTCTTTTACCTTTCTCATTGGTTGCATGTTACAGATTTGATTATTTAGACAAGCCTGGAGACCACAATACAAATATTATCATTAGAGCTCTACATGACATTCAAGAGGGATCAGAGATATGCCTGAGCTACTTCCCTGTCAATTGGCCATATGCTGAAAGACAGAAAAGGTTATTAGAAGACTATGGCTTTTCTTGCAAGTGTGACCGTTGCAGGATTGAGGAAACGTGGAGTGACAAGGAAAGCATGGATGAAGAAAATGCTATCTTGGAGGATGAGATGGAAGATGAAGACGTGGAACTTCAGGAGGCAGATGCAATGGGAGAAAATACTGGTGAAGGAGAAAGTGATTTTCCTCATGCATTCTTCTTTGTAAAATATCTTTGCCCAGTTGAGAATTGTGGAGGAACTATGGCTCCATTGCCTCCATGTGATGGTACTCCATCTGCTGTTATGGAATGCAACATGTGTGGTCATTTGAGAACTGATGAAGACTTTAATCAAGACATGAAAGATCATGGGATGGCTGATTGAAGGAGAATTACTAGATTTTGTTCTCTAACTTGACAAAGTGCTATTAGGCTATATGTAATATGATCTTCATCTGAATCATGTGTGCATGCTTGGTAGGAATTCTCCTTTTTTGTCATTCCATCTTGCAAATACCACACCCTGGAGCAAATGAATTGCAGAAATGCATGGCCAAGAACTCCTTAGAAGGGAAAGGGGTTATAGGGGTTTAAGATGTAAAATTCATGTTATTTTTTCTCTGATATTTATTTTTGATGTCTCATTATGCAATTTTAAGGCTGTAAACAAAATTTTCTCTTCAAAGCTGCTTATTTGTTTAATTGTTCAAACATGGGAACTGCATTGTTAGAAAGCTCCAACCGGTAAAATAGTCAGGTTGCCCCACTTCTTGTACTTGGTAAAATGTCTAGGGCTTAACTAGTAATATTTGTCCTGTTAATAGAGAGGATATTTTTGCTTCTTGATTCTAGGGAAACATCATTACTGACCACCACAGCAATGATTCTCAATTTTAGAACAGTTTGTTGTATACTGGATTCAAAAGGTGCACTCCATCAATGAGGCTATTTGTTTTTAAAAATAAAGAAAAGCAATAAAAATATGGCATAAACTGGTAATCATGGCAGCCAGTGATCTCACTTATGATACACATGGAAAACCTTTGTAATCATTTAGAACAATGAATCCAGTAAATGAAATGCTGTAAGGATTCCTTAATTACTTGAATATTAATAAGCAAAATGCATTAAAATCAACTAGGATAGATAAGCAAGCACAAGTATGTTGAAGCTTACTGTAGATTGCGTACCAGGTTGTTATATTTTTCACAAGGAGAAACATAAAATTATGCTATTGTCTATGCATGGACTGTGGAGTATGGTCCCCATTATTAAGATAAGCATAGCATGGATTCCTATCTAACTAGAAACATTTCATACCATGCATATCTCATGTAATCCACTATTTTTTTATTGTTTCGATGTGCTAAGCAAGGAATTGTTACCAAGATAAAGGTGATTCCTCTATGCAATTATTTCCAAAAACCCATTCTTAAGGTAAAATTAGTTAATGGTAAATAAAGGCTTGGTTTTTTTTCAAAGCGGATCAGAGCACTTTGCTCTGAGAATGGACAATGTTAAGTTAGAGATTGAACTATTAAAGCTATGGGATTTTGCCGTTTCAGGGTACCTAGAGAAGCATAGGTTGCCGAGGTTATTATAAATGCCCAATCAAATAATAAGCTACATTGATCGAATTCAAAAGAGTGAGCCTGCACTCCAATGCGCAATTTGGAACTTGTCGCTTTCTTCTTAAATTTGGCACACATACCTGTATCTTGCATTTATGATGTATATGTTTTGAATTACATCCCATAAGTCGTATTATATTTAAAGGACTTTTTTGCTTTGTTTTGTTTCGCGTAATTGTCCCATGTGACTCTGTAAATGAGTATGCAATTCAAGTTACCATCTGCTTTTCCACGTTCTTCTTACTAGTGGCACAAGATTCAAGGGTTTTCATGTCTTCATTCCAGATTTGAAATTTACGTTGATATCTAGATCCAGGTACAGAGGTTTGACATTGGCTGTAGAAATGTGGAGTGTTTTACGCATATTCTGCTCGCAAATGTGGCTTTGGAAGTGCTATGTTGTAATCTGTAAGAACACTGCATATTGACAAAATTATCTGACACTTAATCTAGTCAAGAATTAACTTGGTAGGAATGCTCATTCTTGTTGAGTAGCTTCCGGCTTCCCCAAGGCTGTGCATGAGTTTGCAAACACTTAGTAAGATTCACTGGAAATTAGAGAACTCAATGTTAGCATTAAAACAGCTATTTTTCACCCATTCGATTTGAGTCTATTTTTATTACATATAAACTGGGCCATTCATTTATAGTTGATCAATGTTTCTTGCTAGATTAGACAAGGATTGCCTGAGTGATAATGGAGTGAAGAACAAAAAAAATGAATATACCTCACCATTGAGTGAGTTCTGGGTCACAACTTGAAATTATGAATGCCGTATCTGTCTCAGTGAAAGTACAATATTATCTTTTAGTTGCCATAAGTTCCATGTTCCAAATAAGATGTAAGGAGGGAATGCACATTTTATTGTCAAAAACCAATTTTAGTTCTGATCGCTTCATTCTTCTGATGAAAAATTCTTGATGTATTTTTAGATTTTTCTTCATGTGCTCACTGGCATATATTTTGAGAGCTATTTGCAGACGACTATCTTGTTTTCACCTATTTCTTCAGTTTTCTTTAACAGTCTCTTAATGAGGTTCACTGATTACAAAGTTGAAGTCATTTGATTTGCTTTGCAACTTAAATTAACCTTGAAGAACCCGTACTTTATTGCTGCAAGTATCCGGCTTGTGATACATCATCTTTGGAATATCTGATTTTCCCTAAACTAATCATACTTGTCTAATGCATTTTGTCCAAGTTCCGCTTGTTTGTCTGTGTAAGTTCTTTTGAGGGAGCTTCTTCATTTCAGTCCCCCTACGTTCTGTCAAATTCTGTATCCTAATTATTCAACTCGTGCAGATTTGGCTACCAAATTTTCACAAAGCCCTTTATTATGTGCCAAGTTGACATTTCTTATGTTTATTCTAATGCCCAACTTGACTAAATTGTATTAATGTGCAAAATGGCTGGGCTTAACCGTCGTTCCCATTCCAAATGAGCCATGAATTGATAATTTCCTAGGCACGCTAGATGCTCTTGGCAACAAAGATGCCTTGAATTCACATTGGTTCCTTCATGATGAGGATGGTTGAAATCCTAGGCCATGCCATGCATTATAGATAGAGGGATTAACATAAGCTATACAAATTTGGAGATTAAGTTTCTAGGATTCCTAGCCTTCCAAGGCACATATGATCCATTTGGCACATAAAGCCAACCCCTATCTCTAAGTATCAATAAGGCTAAGGCCACTAGACTCCCATGGGAGGCAACATAATTCCTAGGAAACTTAGTAAAAATACTTTACTATGCTCCATGGAGGCCCAAAGAAAACCCTTGAGGAGTTGCTCTAACTTCTAGTAAGAGGCTGTGGAAGGGGTCTAGTAGGATGTATAGTATACATGGGTGGTAGGGAGCACTTTAGAGAAAATCTAAATTTTCCTAAAGGGAAGGGGGTTTGACATTCAAATACTATAGTTTTTTAATGCAAGTAAGAATGACTTGCCACATGTCAACTTATGAAGATTGGAAAGTAAAGGGGATGCCAAGAAAATGAAATATCCTCATGATCAACCCATTTCTAGTCATAATTTTTAAGCTATGCTAGTCTAAGAAGAAGAGATTGATGATTATATTGGGTTTTTTTTCATTTGATGCTAGAACTAGAAGCAAGAAAAAAGATGTTAAGAAATTACAATACTTGATTGACATTATTTGGTTCCTCACGAATACTAAGGAAAGAATCATAAAAAAGATGACCATTAACCAGTTGGTTGAAAGAGTTAGAAAGAGAAATACCTTAGCCTCTTTATTGAGAGATAGCATTGGCTAATAGGTATCAAAAACCTCTTGTAGCCAAAACATAGAACATTATTACCAAATGGTAACACTACTTGATGGAGCAAAAAGGTCCAAATGATGAAGATTGTTAGCCATTTAGTGACGATTGTCAGCCATTTATAGTAAAGTAGGTAGATGCGTATCCAAAGAGCATTTGAATTGAATGGATGAAGTTGGGACCGAAATCCAACACTTGAAGCATGGATAGAATAAAGGCCATTCAATGCATTTATAATCTTGTACAAAATCAATCTTGATAAAGAGATCTTGTTGTTGAAAATGTTGAGTACATTTCATATTTTCCCAAATAGAAACAATATTATTGAGAATGTAGTGGCCTTGGATAAACCCAATTTGCTTTGATTGGATGGCAAGAAAAAGCAAATGATGAATGTAGAGTACAAGAGCTTTCACTATAATCCTGTAGGAGGTATTCAAGAGAGTGATCAACCACCAATTTACAATCTCTTCTAAGTCACTAGCCTTAGGTATGAATTTGATATTTATTTTGTTAGTGATGACTTCTAGAGATCTAGTAGTATAAACTTTATTATAGACTTGTAAAAGGTCAAGGCCAACTGTATCCCATAGCATTTTATAGAATTTATAGGGGAAGTTGTAACAACCAAGGAATTTACAATTAGCCCTGGAGGAATCTGCATCTCGAAGATCCACTAAGGATGGTGTTGATCATAGAAGGCCCATTATGAAGAAAAAAGCTTGATGGGAACAACCCTCATACATTGATGAAGAGCTTGTTTTGAAGTTGAGGGAACTTGAGCCTAAAAAACTTATTGGTAATGATGAACAAAAGCTTGAAGAATAGTGGGAAGTTTAGAGAGAACTTGGTGCCCTTCTTTGATGTGCTTGATCTTTTGAGAAGATTGGTAGGCTCAAAGGGATTGCAAGAGTTTCTTAGAAAATCTGTCGATAATTTTGAGCCAATAAAAGTAATCCTTTAACTGGGTGCCTTGAGTTTTATGCATAATAGCAATTTTCTTATGTTGATAGAGTTGAGTAACATGTAGTTGCTAAGAAGGAGAGAAATGCATATCTTCTAGCTTGATGGAGACGTGTTGGAGCTTTTGGATGATGTTCTTTTACGTGCAACAAAAAAAGAGTCAATTGACACCCATCTATCTAAAGGAAATGATTCATGTATTTGATTACATCATTCCACCATTGAATCCAACCAATCTAAGGGGCTAGGCATGACTTGAGGTTCCATATATGGAAGATATGTGCCATTGTGGGTTGAAGATTCAATAGGGACATGTTCAAGAAGAATTATTTCTTGGATGCCTTGTGCCCCACCATTTTCCATTCAATAGAGAACTAGATTGGAAAGTGATCATAAGGGAAGCTTGTAACAACTAAAAAAAAGAAAAAATGGGTTGTTCAAAAAAACATGGCTTTGTCAAGGTGTTCAATAATTTTACCAATATTGACCCATAAATTGTTCCATGTAAACCACTGACAATCAAAGTGGCATTGACCAATATTGGAGTTGAAAAGAAAAATTATTGTGCATGTAGTGACATGCTTCTCTTTTGCCAACTGTCTAGTGCATAGGAAAATGGCTACATTTATTTGACACAAGCTTGACCATATTGAAATTTCCACACATGATCCAAGAAGTAGTGGAAAATGACTTCATAATCCATTGACAAAGAAGAGATCTTTAAACATCATTGGACACATAAATATTAACAACCCTAAGAGAGTGGTTAGTATAAAATAGAACCAACAAAACCTAGTTGATGGGGTCACATCTATTGGCTACCATATGTGGCTGCCATGTGGGAAAAATGATAGTGGCAAGGCCTCCTCATCCCACTACAAGGTCACTATGTAGAAAGTGAAATTTTAGCTAGATGACATGGAAAACAACAAAAATCATGAAACCAACAATTTTCAACTCTTGAAAACACAAAACATCAAGGCTAGGAAATCATTGATGAACATTTTGCGTGATGTATTTTCTTTTGAGATCTATGAGACCCCTAACATTCCATGTAATGAAGTTCATGGGGAATGTGGATCAAGTATGCCATTGTTAGGAAGCTCATCATAAGCCCCAAAATAATTCTCTAGGAAACCCTATTTAGTGAGTGTCCCCAAGATTAGAGACCAAATTCAAATCATACATATAGCATAATTCCTCTTCTTCTCTAGCATAAATTTTCCCTTAAGCTCATGAACTAGGCCATGAGAACAAAGAGATGCCAAAGGAGATGGAGACCTATTCTCATATTGAGAAGGGATAATAATAGTTGTCATGAGGGTTTGATTGAACCTTGGATTGGTAGCCACTTGGGATGATTACCATAAGGGATGATAATCTCTTTCCTTAATTTCCTTAGAGGGATTTGGAGATTGTAGCCTTACAACTGAAGGCTAGGAGCCAACAACTTTCAAACCAGTTGCACACTAATTTTTTCATTACACATGATGGTCCAATCAGCCCCATATTTTTGGGGTGGGTGATCCATTGAGGTCTTCTTAGGAGATTTGGTTTTGTGCATGACTAGATGAGAGCCACATATTTTATGGTTTGAGGATCAACATTAAAACAAATGTTGAACAGGTTGATGTACAAGACTCTCTAGATGAATATTTGGGTGCCCACTTGCACTTCTATGGAATCTTTGATATCTTTGGAAAGATCAAGATTGATACACACCCTGTTTTGGGGACTAGTAAAGAAAAAATCCCTAAAGATGTAGCAATGTGATCTAAAAAGGGCTATACATGTAATAGAAAACTAGGGAATTTCCCTAAACATGAACACAAAGAGATTGTTGCTCAAAGACAAGAAATTATCAATTCTAATGGGAGAATATGGCTAAGGAAGAATGCATTTACTAGGGGCCATGCTAAAAAATGCCTTGGCAAACTTTACATTAGGAAAAATGGAAAGGAAAAATCCTTTGGCGCGATTCTGGATGGTTTCTATGTGGACCCCATGCAAGACCCAAGTAGAGTTGACCTAGCTATGTAGCATGATTTTAGAGGGGATATGACCCACAAAATATTTAACAATGGTATAATTTTCAAGTCACTTACAATCATTTTCAAAATCATGAGTTGGTAAGACATCACATGTAATAGCATTATCTATGCATCCAAGCCCAAAGCAACCCAAATATCAAATGTGGGGCTATTTGGGATAGTTTCCATATAAATACAATAAATACAAACTTATCCTACTTAAAAATATAATGACACAAGGGTGATAATGACAATAGAGAGACATAAGTAGGAACATGCAGACCAAGCCTAACTAAAACCCTAGTTTGAGCTATATTTTTGGTGAGTCAATTTCATATCCTTCAACTTCTAGAATAATTTCTTCTAGATATGATGTTTGGTTCCAACCATGTCTTGTTTTAATTCAATTTGAGAGCTTTTGAACTAATTGAAACCCAACTCAAAAAATTTAAATCATAATAATATGTTTAACTTAGTTATACCTAGTCAATACCTAGCTTTATTTTGAAAGTAAACACATTTGTGTAACCTCAAAAATTGCATACCCTTACAATTTCATGTTATGTTTTGGGATTGTTTTAATGAAAATTCCCTTAGCATGTTTAGGTATCATTTTATCCTTAGCCTCGTCCCTTTCCTTCAGATCGACAAATTTCTTTATCACAATCCAATTCTTCTTCCTAATTTGGGACCATGTGTTAAATTATGAGCAATTTTTGTAAGACATGTGACATGATAGTGTTCCTCAAAATTTTAAAATTTAAACTTTTGGTTTCCAACTCAACAACCTATCATCACTTGTTGTAACTTCCATGTTTCAAAAAATGCCTCTTGCATCTAAATTTGATCCTTCAACTTCCAATAAAATATTTTGAAAATCAATCTTTGATTTTGAATTTTATGCAACAATAAGAACACTCTTGGCTATATTTGACCGATCATACCTCTATTGCTAATGTTGGATGCTATTGAATTCTCATTAAGAACTCCAAGTGCTCACTTCTCTGGTAATATTGTTTTAATAAGTTATTATTCTTGTTTGAATAATATTACATCTTTTTTTATCATTTCCTTCTACATTTCTATTGGAAAATCCCTTAGTGACCATCACTACCCTTTATCAGATCACACACATATATAGTAGTTTATCAATCCTTGTAGACCTATGATTTGATATTCATAGCTTTATTTAAACTTGTTCTTAGTCCTACATGTTGTTAGGTTAAGTGCCCACACGCATTTTCTTCTTTTCTATTTGACTACCTATAGAGTTTGAAAGACGAAATTAGGGGCTTGATCATTCTTGGCAAGCTCCAGACACTCCCAACTATTTTTTTGGGTTCTAGCTAAAGATATTTGGAAGATTCCAACCACATGAAGGTTTTGTTCTCTCTCTTCCTTTCTTTTGTTGTTTTATTATTTGATTTTCTCTAGTTAGTTTAACTTCATTTCTATATCATCAGGTATATCTTGGTTTGCTATTTTTGTTGTCCTTATTTCCTTTTGTATAGGTAAGTTTAAAATCTAGTGAAAATATTGCATTTAATAACTTTTGACAACAACATGAGATTGAATGACGTCAAGAAAAGACTATAACACATTGCATAGATGTTCATGCATCACAATGGTGTCCTGGAGAGTGGGCTCTATCTTCTAGTGCCAACTTCCTTTCATTCTACTATTTACAAATTTGAAATCAATTTTGAAATTTTGTATTTTAGTTTCCTGTAAATTAAATTTTTACAACTTAGCTCACATTTAATATAATATAGGTTTAAGAGTATTTATTTTTCTCCTTTACAACTTAATTTAAAAGGAGTACATGCTTTAAAAAATAAAAACATTTTCTTGAAATAACATTATAGAAGGAAAAAACTTACTCAAAATAAATTGTTGGAGAGAAACACAATTACTTAAAATTAAATTGTAGAATATATATATTCCGAGTTTTGTTAAAAAGAAAGATTACCAAGACTATTTAACAAATTAAAATTATAGATTAGTACAAACACTTTGCTTTCACATAAGCATCTTATGAAAATGAGTACAATCACCATATGCAAAATAATTTATAACACAAAATAAGAAGGAAATGAAAGTTAAACTATGTTTTTCCTTGTGAGTAGACCTTTCTCATTGTAAAAACTGCTCTTCTATTCTTTTTTTATGACACAAACAACAACTTAACACACCAAGAGACAAATACTAGCAAAATTTGATTTCAAATATATATAACCTCTACTAGGACAACATATGTCTTTTATAATGTCATTCTTTTAACACACATTACTCACAATCTAAAAAAAGGAAATAGTTCGAACCTCCACCTCAACTATGGATGAGAAGTTAAACAAGTTTAAAATAATAGATCTTTTTTTAAGATTAAATATACTATTATGTTACTAGTTTAGTTATTTTGATTAAGGATAATCGACTATTGATTAAATGAGTTAGGCTTATCTAAAGGGTTCAACAATGAATTTTATTCATTGCATTAAGATCTTGTTCACCCTTGAATTAAAAAATTATTCTAAATTAAAAAAAAAATATTTTCCCCCTCATTTTATATGTTGAAGAGAGAAAATGGAAGGGTAAAGAAAAGAATCTTCAACCAAAAATAATCTTTAAAAAAAATTAAAAAATTTCATTTGCTTTGTTACATTTAGAGATATATGTGTATACATATACACTATTTATTCTTATTTTATTCATGATAACACACACACACACACACATATAATATTTTTCCCCTCATTTTATATGTTGAAGAGAGAAAATGGAAGGGTAAAGAAAATAATCTTCAACCAAAAATAATCTTTAAAAAAAATAAAAAAATTCATTTGCTTTGTTTCATTTAGAGATATATGTGTATACATATACAATATTTATTCTTATTTTATTCATGATAACACACACACACACACAATGAATTTTATTCATTGCATTAAGATTCTTGTTCACCCTTGAATTAAAAAATTATTCTAAATTAAAAAATATATATTTTCCCCCTCATTTTATATGTTGAAGAGAGAAAATGAAAGGGTAAAGAAAAGAATCTTCAACCAAAAATAATCTTTTAAAAAAAAATAAAAAATTCATTTGCTTTGTTTCATTTAGAGATATATGTGTATACATATATACTGTTTATTCTTATTTTATTCATGATCACTCACACACACACACACATTTGTTATTTATTTTGAAAAAAAAAATTCTCTACAATAAGAAATTATACAAATTTATTTGATTTATTTTTATTATATATATATTTATGTACTATAAGTATATTTATTTATTTGCAAGTCTTATTTTTTTATTAACTCGTATGTTATAAACTCTTTTTTCTTTTTAAAAAATATATTTTTTGATGCGGGTTTACCTTATAGGGAAGCTACAACTCTCCATGGGTTGCCACAACCTCTGTTGTGTCCATGACCTTGGTTGTACCATATTTGATGGAGTGAGCCCATGAAGGTTGCAACCATCACCATGGACCTAGACTCAAAGTGGAGAGTGACACGATTTGACCTTAATCACCCTCTCTCTCTCTCTATATATATATATTCCCCTTTTTTTATTTAAAAAAAACCTTCTATTTAAACTCTATCACATGCTTATTAAAATATATTATACTCTCTCTATATTAATTTGATATATATACAATAACACAATATCTTATATATATGCTCAAATAATTAAAAAATATACAATATCTTCCTTTTTATATATAAACATATTATATATTTTTTATCATTTAAAATATAATGTATACAAACTTTAATAGTTTAACATTTATTCACTTAAATAAATTGTTTTTCCTCTTATTTGAATTTTTTTTCTTGGGTGTGCACATGAGCACCTATAAATTATAGATTTATAATGACAAGGACAAGAGTATTGTATTTTAAATCTTACCAACACAATGTTAATAGCATATTGATTTTATTATATACATGTATATTCTACAGTACAAATACAAATAAGAATTAATTATATATATTACTTTCAACAAGTAATTAATTTATTTTATTTCGAGAAATAAGCACAAGTTTAGATGAGAATAATTTTGTTTTTTTAATTAAAATTTTATTTCAAAGATGTTTATACATCTAATGAATATTTACTGATGGGAATAATTAACTTTCCATTTCAAAAACTTGTGATTTAAAAATATTGTTACTTCTCCCCCTCTATTTTTTTATAATGATAAATGTATATGTTGGGAAAGGTGTCTCAACCTTGCTCCTAATATTAAGATTACAAAAAATATAATTTTCATATATAAAATGAAAAAAACTCAAATTTTGGGCTATAGAGCTAATTTTTGGCCAAAATAAATATTTATCATTGTTTGACACTACCTATGGGGATGCCTATTGTGTAGATCTCTTAGAGTACTTCAATTAAAAAAATGGGTCCAATTGACCTATTAGATCAAAAGTTATGGCCTCCAAATGTTTGCATAAGAAATGTAAAAAGTTGGTAGACTCATAAAAGGGCTGTACATGGGAGTTACATTTGTTGACCAACTTATGCTGCATGTTATGACACATCATAAGACATATTTGATTGAGGGATAATCTAGGAACCATTTTTGGGTGGTTTTAGCTCATGGGTTTCTAATTACGATTTGATAGTTTTTAGTTTTGTATCTCCAATATATTAGATACTTGAGATGAAGGTTGTGTGTAGAGTTTTATAGATACTGTTAAAATGTAAGAATTCCTCTAAATCTCTAGTTGGTGATACTCACATGAAGACTTACTTTGCAAGCATATTATAATTGTGGTTTATTGAATAATATATTGAGCTTCTTTGGGGTGTGGGGTTTTCTCTTGAAAGAGTTTTCCTTATGTACACATGTGCTATGGTTATATTATTTATTTTATTTTTTAATTGTTAACAAATTAAAATTTTCACAAAACTCTCCTTAAAATATTACTGTAGAAAGTATTTTCATGTACCATGCTTCTTTTCATTTGATACCAAAGCTTGATCATCTCATATTCTAGGTGTTGGGTAGAGGGTATTTTGTACTAAACTTTATTTGAGTGAGAGCTTGTTTAGATAGGGTTTTTCTCTTATTGCAAGAAGAGATGACAAACACATCAAGGAAAAAGATGAAGAAATTATTAGACAAAGACTTTGAGTTGTGGAAGCTCAAGAAGGAGGATGTGCTCGTAGATTGCGATCTATAGGCTATAGTATCCGGATCCAAACCTATAACTACATCACAAGAAGATTGGAACAAGATGGATAAAAAAGAAAAAGGGTCTTATTAGAATCAATTTGGCTAACTCAGATGTTGAATATGCATGAAGAGACTATCACAGTGAATGTTTGGAAGAATCTTGTAGAAATTTATCAAGCTAAATCCTTGGTGAGTAATGTTTTCCTTAGAAAGAAGCTATATACCCTCAAGATGGATGATGGTGGGTCTTGAGTTGAACATATAAATGCCTTCAGTATGGCAGATACCTAGTTGCACTCTGTGGGAGTGAAAATGGAGTATGAGGATCATTGTATGAATTTGTTGTGTTCTTTTCTAGATTTATGGGGCCACCTTGTTATGGCCATTGAGAGCACTACCACCAAGTTCAAAATGGATGAAGTGATTGCATATTTTATTTTAGAAGAAATGAGAAGGGAGAGTTTTGAGTCAGTTAAGGAGGCCTTAGCAATTCGTAGAAGATCCAAAGAAAAAGGAAAGAAGAATGACAAGAAGCAAGATAAGTCTAGATCCAAATCCCTTGGTAAGTTCAATGAAAAATGCTAAAATAATATAAATGATAGACATCTAAGAATAAACAATAAGGAGGAGGAGGAGAAGAAAAATGTAGATTTTGATGACGAGTCTATGAGACCCTCCAAGGATGAAGACTTGAAGCTTTTGTCACTACCTTGGTTACTCATGTATAAAAAGTGCATGGTTGATAGAATTTGGTGCCTCTTTCCACATGACCTCACATCAAGGATGGTTTACACAATATGAAGAATATGATGGTAGGAAGGTGTACCTTGGAGATGATTCTCATCTAAATATTATTGTTCATGGTAGAATCCTAATTTGATTCCATGATGGACGAGTGAAGGGGATTAATGGATATCCTTGGTTTAGTATAGTAATTATTTTTGGTAAGTAAACTAAATGATGTAGGTGTGTAGGATATTTTATTGAGTGGAGTGTGCAATATGGTTAGATAAACTATGGTTCTTGCTAAGGGTGTTCATATTGGAACTCTATTTTAGCTAGATGCATGCACAATTCAATATAATAGTTCTTCAATTCCTATAGTGAAGAGATTTACAAAATATTCACCTTAACCATTGGAACTAGAAACAAATAGGTACATTATTTCTACTTTTGATGCTCATGATTTTTGGGTACATAAGGGTGCTCATGCCTTAGAGACTAAATTACTACTAAAGAAATGATGTTATGGCACCAAAGGATGGGTCACATAGGTGAGAAGGGTTTAAAAAACCTAAAAAATAAAAATAAAACATGTTGAGGGGTTAAATGATTGTAATATTAAATTTTATTTATGTGAACATTGAGTACATGGAAAATAAAATTGGGTTCAATTTTACTGTAGTTCTTATAAATCTTTTGGGGTGTTGGATTTAATAAAATTTGATGTATTTGGTCCTACTAATGTTCCTTCAATAATCAAATCTATATATTATGTTTCTTTCTTTGATGATTAACATAGAAGGACATGTGTATATTCACTTAGAACTAAATCTAAAGTATTCAATCATTTTAAAGAGTTTAAGGCTCTTGTAGAGAATCATATTGGTTGGAAGATTAATATTTTGAGGATTGATAAGGCGATGAGTTTTGTTCAATATATTTTGATAGATTCTGGAAGGATCATGGGATGAAAATACATAAGACAAATCCATACACCCCTTAGTAGAATGGAGTTGTTGAAAGAATGAACATGACATTGATAGAGAAGGATAGAATAATGTTGAGAGGGAAATTTCCAAACAATTTTTTTGGGTAGAAATGGTTGACATAAATTGTTACCTTGTTAACAAGTCTCCTACATCAAATCTTATTGATAAGATAATTATGAATGTGGGGTTGGGTAAAAATGCCTCATTGAGACATCTTCGAGTCTTTGATTGTGAGACACATGCACATGTGCATAGGTAAAAGTGGTCAAAGTTGGATAATAGGATTATAAATTGTATCTTCATTGACTATGGTGTTGATGTGAAAGGATACATGCTTGGGAACCTTGTAGCTGAAAGAGTTTTGTATAAAAAGTTTTATCTTTAGAGAAGTTAAGTCTTCTTCCATAATATTGCAGCCAAATAATGATAGAAAGAAAGATGTGGTTCAACTAACCCCAAAAATTGAGAAGATTGAACCATAAGCCCATGAAGGACTTGTGGAGGAAAATAAATCAAATAGTTTTGAAGAGATATAAACTCCACCTCATTCATTGAGGATGTCACTTGACCAAGATAAAAAATAGAAATGTACAGTCCCTCTAATTGTAGATGTTTTTTTTTTTTTGATTACTAACACTGATGAGCCTAAGACTATAAAGGAGGCTATGAGTATTAATGATGCATAGTATTGAAAGGTGGTTATGGATGAGGAGATGGTTGATTTGAAGAAAAATAACATATGATACCTAGTACCTTTACCTAATGGATGAAAGTTTGTTAGATGTAAATGGTTGTTCAAAAGATAAATAAGGTCTGATGGAAATATTAAGAAGTGTAAGGCGAGATTGGTTATGAAGGGTTATTCCCAAGTTGAGGGAATATATATTAATATGGTAGATATTTTTTCTCATGTAGCAAAGTCGACATCCATTTGATTTATATTATCTCTTACAATAATATATGATCTTGAGGTTAAGAAAATAGATGTGAAGACAACATTCCTTCATGGTGATTTGGAGGAAAATATCTATATGACATAACTAGAGCCCTAAATTGAGAAAGGTAAATCAAATTTGGTTTGTAATTTGTAGAGGTATTTTTATGGTATTAAGAAATATCTTAGTTCAATACATCACTTCCAATCAATCATTACACACCAATAACAAACAAAAAGAGACCAAAAACCTGACCAACTTGTTTTGCTCTCCCTTGAGGACAATAGCCAAATAGTGTCTCTCGGTTAATTTTATGTCCCTCAATGTATAAAGTGGAATGATTGATTTAGGTTAAGACATTTAGCCTAGATCCCATTTAACCATATAATATTTTGGTGAACCCAATGCATCCTGCAATTGCAATTCTTCTTATTTACAAGCATATATTCTATAATATGATCAAGGCATTAGGTTATTTAAATATCTTACGATTCATATGCAATCATTATATGCTTAGTTTTGAAAAAAATCATTGCACTTATTTTTCATCAAACGTTTAACATTTTAGTGGACTCAACTTAGATTACATGTGCAAAATCTTCTAATTTTTAACTTGCATAATTTCAAATCTGATTTACTTAATTAAGGAATTAGATAATTGAATATCTTATTTTCATATGCAAACATTGTATGTTTACATTAGAAAAAAAACATTTGAATGTTTGTTTTCTTTTGTTATTGCAAAGCACAAACTTAAAAACACCTTCTTTTGACATTTCATCAACATATCCACCTTCTCATCACCTTATTTCCATTTCTAATTTTCTTCTAAAAATGTTCCCTTTTCTTAAATAATTGATAGACGTTTCCTTTTGTTCCTTTGTATCCTTTCTCCAAATGATGAGGCTCATGCTTTTCCCTCTCTCTATATCTCTCCTACTAGTGAAGATATCTTGGTGCAAGAGGATACACTAATTGATATCTCTCTTAACACCACTTTTCCCACTATTCATTCAATTGCCCCACCTCTCAACAATATGACAAGTATCCAAATACACATCCAATCCCCCAAGCTTAGATAATAATCAAAATCTGACCAACAAAATTTACATTTCCAATTCCCACAAAGATGCTATAAAACCTATAACACCATCACTTAGCAATAACATGCCTTTTTCCTCTAATGTTGGAGGCTCTTTAGCTTTCATCCCCCAAGTACTAGTTAAATAAGAGATTAACCCTCTTTATCCTGACATCTCAACACTCAACAAGGATTTTCATTCTTGAAAATTAATTGATTCTTCTCATGTCAATACTACTACTTCTTTAAAAGCAATCATACTTCTCATTTAGACAAGATTGGTAGTGTGAGCTCTCCTCCATCTAATTTAGAGACACATTATAGGATTGGTTTTAAAATTATTTCTAAACTTAGATACAATAGAAATAATTTAGAATTTATGGACAAGGAGTTAAGGTTCTTGTGGATCCTACACCACACTTTTCTAAAGAGGGTTTTGTTATGCCTTGCATAACCACCCCATTTTCATTTTTTATCAAAATGGTTCCCCCTCTTTTGTCTTGGTGTCTTTTCCCGCTGTTTCCTTTTTTTTTGTCCCTTTGGCTGTTTTGTTTTCCCTTGGGAGTTGTTTTCTTTCATGGGTTCTTGTTGTCTTGTTTTGGTCCCTAGTGGGTTTTGGATCCCGAAATAGAATTTGACCCATTTTTCCAAAAGGTCCAAGTCTAATTTTGTTTTTCGATCCCACACTTGTTGTGCCTATTAGGATTCAGATTCTGAATCAGACCTTGGCCTTTTTTTGAAAGGGTCCATGTCCATTTTGGTTTTTCGATCCCGCGTTGTTTGTTTTCAAAATTAAAAATTAGAGTCAAACCTGGACTTTTTCTTTTGGAGTCCAAGTCTGATTTTGTTTTCTGACCCCGCTCCTGTTGTTTGTTTTCAAAATCGGAAATTAGAGTTGGACATGGAATTTTTCTTCTAGGGTCCAAGTTCGATTTGGATTTTTGATCTCACTCCATCTTTGTCTTTTCCTATCTTTGGTCCATTTGGGAATGAGAATTCTAACTTGACTTTTTTGACTAGGGTTTGGGTTCTTGTGTCTGTCCTAATTTTGAATTTATGACCATCTACCACATTTATTGTGGACTTGTTCACATGCATGAGACTGGTTTATAATCAGGTTTCTCTCATGAATTTGGTCACAATTGCATTTCGTTTTGACGAAGTTCGAGTTGTGAAGAGGTCTTCGAGCATTCAAGTTTAGGAAGGTCGAGTTTCTTGCTAGTTTGTGTCCTGTTCGTGATTCGAGGTAGGGTTATTGTTTTGGTTGCTTTCCTGTTACTTTTTTTCATCTTTTCTTGGCATTGTGCTGTCATTTTGTTATTTTATTTTGTCGTTTGTCATTGTTTATTTTTTTCCCATTGGTGCCCTTTCATTTTTTATGCTTTCGCTACAGTCGTTTTCGTGTTTGTGTTTGATGGTGTTTGTGTTTTGGTTCTTTTTGTGGGTTTTTGTTCTCCCACTATGCCCTAGGTTTTTGGGTTTTCGTACTCATTTCTTGGCCAATCCCTTGGCATTTAAAATTTGAGCCTCACGGGGTTTTGATTTCTATGCTGACATTTTTGAAATGAGTCTAAATCCTATATCCATCTCTAATCCCAAAGTGCAAATTTTTACTTAGAGATTTGGATCTTAGGGCCGATTAGGAATTCCAAATCCGAACGAACTTTTCCTCCAAAATTCCAAGTCCAATACCTATTCCCAATCCCAAAACTCACATGTACTCGCAGGAGTCTAAGTTTCGAGGAGCTCTTTGATCAAAAGTACTGATTCCAATGTGCATTTTTTATCCCTATTTTCAATGTAGACTAATGTATGGTCCTTTGAGTTTTCAGAATCTTGAAGGAAATTTTAACATTTGTTCCGTTCAAAAATTATGGTTCCGATTGGACCCATGATAAAAAGTCCAAGTCTGATGTCTATTTTCAATCTTGATTTTTGTTGAATCATGCATAGTCTAATTGGATCTCAGAGTTCTGATTGGACTCCTTTACCAACTGTCCTGATCCAAAGTTTGATCCTGAACCCGATTCCCAACATTAGTAGAAGGTCATTATATTTTGAAGGTGTCCTCTCAAGGTTTGAAGGTCATTAGCTTTCATATGTTTCTAGTAAATCCTCTCTTTTTTTTCTAGGTTTTGTAAATGTCTGATTTAGAAGAGCAACCTAGTGCTGAGGAAGTGGAATAGAGAGAAAAAAGGGGAAAATTAACTAAAGTGGATCAAACCCCATACACCATGAAATACAAGTTCCAGGGGTTCCATTGATCTCCAAATTCACCTCTAGGGTGATGAATATCACATATACAACATTAGGAGACAATGAATTGGAAACTTTCAAGTCGGATACCTTCTTAGAGGATGCCTCTCCAAGGGATAAGAAGATAGCAACTTCGGGCCTTTCCCATGTTGCTTCCTTTCCAATCACTGTTCATTGTCCAAAATTTACTCTTCTAGTGGTAGAAACATTTAATCTAGTGCAACAAAAGTTTATTGATCCATGGGGGAATGAGATAACTGACTTATCTCCAACTATGATTAGGTTGGTTTTTGACTTGCTTCCATATCCTAGCTTGAAGACCATAACATAAGCACATGCAGTTCAAAAGTATGAAAAGGATGTGAGTTCACATCAGAGGTATATGAACATGAAGTGGCTCAAGACGGAGAAGAAACCTATTGCTAAGCTACCCACCAAATTCAGAAGATCAGATTTTCACTTCGAAGTTGGGGATATTATTGCTTTGTTGAGTAGTGCATTTGGTAAGGAGAGTTCACATATGTATGAGGTGTGGATGTTCCACTTCATTGATGTTATCCTGAGGGGTGAATTCTATCTAGATTGGGGACAAATGATCTTAGATGCCATACACAACCAAATCACCAAAGTGAAGGAATCAAAGGAATTCTATATGTCTTCATATGTTATATATTGTGTAACAAGGTTGTTGAACTTCCTAGGCCTAAATATTGTGGGGGTTAGAGGAGAAGGACCAGGTCACAACAAAATCTAGGAGTACTATGATCAATTGGAACTCAAGACAACATAAAAACATTTCAAAAGGGTAAATGATGCCTTCCTCTATGCACTAATTACCTAGCCCATAGGTAATGTAGGATTCCGCTTGAGTACAAAAGCAATGGAATTGGTGGGTGAGTGGGGAAACTAGTTTATTCAGTACCCCAAGTCAATATATATTCACTTTTTTGGGTTTGATAGGGATCCCCTTTTGCTGCCAAGGTACTGTAGTGATAGACTAATTTTGATTGAATTCTCTTGAAAAATGAAGTTAATCTAAAGTTTTCTAGCAAGCATAAGGTTGGGGAAGTGAAGTATCATATCAACCTTGGCTATTATTAGTGTCCATCAGGTGTGGCTGCTAAATCTTCCATTGAAGAGTTACAAGCAGTAAATATGAAATTATATATTGGAAGAAAGGGTTTTGATCCAAAGGGGAAAATGAATAATCTTTATGCATCCCTCTTCCCACATCATGGGCCCAACATAGAAGATTTTTGGGAAAATTTTCAAGATGAACCCAAGGTAAGGAAGAGGAGATATGAAAGATTGGCGATTCCTCAAATGCGAGCCTTCAAAATCAAGGAAGATATTCCTAAGGAAATGTTAGATAATGGCCCAACTCTTGATCCACAGTACGATCAAGATCAAGTGGGGACTAAGGCATTGGATCCCATCGATTGGATGGAAACAGAAGAATGTAATATTGATAAAGTCTCCATGATGGTGGTGGAAAGGAGCTTAAGATGGATTTATGGTCGCCTTGAGGAGCATCAAGAGAAAGCTAGTAGAAAAAGGAAAGATGCGAAAGGAAAAACTTCCTCTTCTCCCCCTCCATGCAAAGAATATAAAAGGCTCAAGAAAAATGCTTTGTAATAATCAGTTGAAGGAGAGGATCCAACAATGTAGGAGGTGACATAGGCACTCTAGAAGGCCTTAGTGACATATATGGTTGTGTCTGGAGGAGTTGTTTTCAGTTTTGGGGTGAACCTGATTGCCACACTTTATCTAGGAGAGGAAACTACTACAAAGGGTACTTCCACTTCTTCAAAAACAACTAAGGTGACTATTGAAGAAGAAGAAAGAGGTCTAGTGATTGATGTCACAAAATCTCCCCTTCCATCAGATTCCAAAGAGACTCCTACAAAAGAAGAGGAGGATCAAGATGAAGAAGAACATGGGGAAGAGGACACAGGTTTGGATGGAGGAAATGATAGAGAAGAGAATGTAGAGCATGTCCTTACTGAGGATAAACAATTTTTTTTTATTGAAAGTGCTAAAAGAGAAGCATCTCTACAAAAGGCAAAGGAAGAGGAAGCTCAAGATAAATTTGAACAAGAAAAAGTTCAACAACAACAAGCTGACCAAGAAAAGGAGAAGGTTGAGAGGGAAAAGGTTGAACACGAAAAGGGTCAACAACAACAAAATGGACATGAGAAAGGGATAGAAGAGAATCCTAAGTAGGAATAACAAATGAAAATGGCTACAAGAGATCCTACTTAGTTGAAATTGAACTTGGAAAAGACACAACAAGTGGTGGCACAACCTTTGAGCTGGGAAGAGATGATGAAAGAAGTCAAGACAATGAAGTCAAAGAAGAAGTTGAGGTCCATACTCTCGACTCGAATGAATGAGGCAGGGGAGTTGGTGGCAGAATTTCCACACCAATAGTAGATAAGGATGATCACAAGCTTCAAGCATTAGATTACCAAATGACAATGGTTAATTTGGGTAAGTAGACCCGCAACTAGCAAATTTCGTTGTTTGATTTGGTGATCAACCCAACCAAGTCTAGAATGGAGAAGGATAAGCAATCGAAGGATGAGCTAAAGGCTCAGATTGAGCAAATGAAGAAATTCATAAGAGATCTTGCTTCTTCTGATTCAGAACAACCCTCCTCTTCTCAAGCGCCTGTATTAATGATCAAGAAGGAGGTTGATAAACTCACTGGGTTGAAGAAGAAGGCTCACATTTTTGATAAATGGGTTGGAAAGTTTAGGACTGAAATGGATGAACTTCTTGTTGTATGGTATAAGAAATATGAAGAAGCTTGTGCATTGGAGGAGCAGTTGGTGGAATACACCAACAATTTGAGAGATGAAGAGAAAAATTGCAGAGTATACCTGAGGCAGTTGAAGGATTTGGAAAAGATGGGAGCTGAAGAGTTGGTTAACTCAACTATCTTGGGTGATGAAGACATTAGCTTCATCGAGAAATGTAAAAAGATTATCTAGTTTCATATGGAGTTGATAGTGGAACACATATTAATTTTGTTAAAACAATAGAGGAATTTGGAGAATGAATATTCCACTTTTGAAAATTTTGTTGTTATTATTATCAATTCTATTCTCCAATTGTCAGGAACACATAAGCTGGAAACTTTGTAGGCTATTAAGGATTCTTGGAATAGAAAATCTAGGAAGAGATTGATGCAGATGATGATGATGAGGCCATAGTATTGGACAAGCTGATGAACATGAAAATGGATATAAGATTTTCCAAGGGCAATATACATCAGTTGGAAAATACTGTGGGAGTAGTAGACGCCTATTTTGAGAAGACAAAGTTAAGAATTTATTGGGTGGATGGACCTGATGAGGAAGTGCTAATTTAGGTGTTAGCCAACTTCAAAGAATACCAACAACAAAAGTCAAGGTAAATTTTCAAATTTTGAATAGGGAATATATTATTTTGACTAGAATAAAGTCAAAGATGCAACTTCTAGAGCAGTTCCTATAAAATAGGGAGGCATTGCAGTTGAACTGAAGGTCATCTCCAACATATTTAGAAGAAGGTGCCACTTTCCCATGCATCTAGTTTTCTTTAAGTGTTCACTCTAGTTCCGCCCAGTAATGCCTATAATTATGTATCTACATGTTGGCCACCCTAATTTTTAGGATTGTATGTTATGGGTTTTGGAGGGAAATTTAGTTTATAGTTTGCTATATATTGCATAATTTCGCTCATTGTAAAGGTCAATGAATTGAAGAAAGATTTTCAGTCCTTAGGAAAGAACTCTGTTATGATTTTTTTGCAGTTATTAAAATTTCTTAGTTACTTAGTTTTAGTTGTGATATCAAAGACAATGGTTTTCCATGCACTAGTGGATTATGCTGGGAGTAATTGCTACTTATTTGAATAAGAATCAATAGAAGTAGCCAAATTTAAAACCATCTTTGGGCGTCATTGTGAATGGTATCTTTCTATTTTTTTCATTGATTTGGAATTCTATAACAAGTTAATCAATATATTTTGTATGAGGTTTATTCTGGTAAAAGGAATTGAAAATATGCTTAGTAAATCTACACTGTGAATGAATACAATTGCATAATCTTTATGAATTGTTTCATTTATTAGTTTAACTTTAAAAGCTTATTACATAATTGCATGTCTGGATGGAGGAAGGATATTTACTCACGTTTTCTGTTCTGAAACCCTTGAGATATCTTTTGTTGTTTATTTAAAATTTGCTGTTAGTTTAGATCTTTGAAATCAAAATACTCAGTTTGTTACCGTTAACTAGTAGACCCCTTAAATATTATAGTCACGTTGACCACTAAGCAAAGTAGCACAGTTGTGAACCAACCACCGATACCTTAGAAGATAGTTGATTTTCTTAGTTATCTTTTTCAGGAGAGATAGGATATTTATATCTTACTTGCATGTTTTTGTGTCAATTGGCCATCAACAGGTTTAGGTTACCAGCCTCCTCCTTTGTCTACATTCCCTCGTCCCTTGTCTAAAATATTTATGTCTTCCTCTTGTGCATAATCAAACCTTTCTTCAAAAGAGAAAAGGATTGATTCCTTCTCCTCACCCTCTATCTAAGAAAGAGTATATTTTGTTGAGGCTTCTCAAAGCCCACTTGATTACTCTTCCTACTCCAACATGTAAGAGATTTCATAAACAAGACAAAATAAATATTTATTTATGTTCATAATGATGAATTTTAGGTCTTGAACAATAAAATACAACAATTTCTCAACTCTAGTACCATCATTATTTCATTTACTAATGCACTTGTTGGCTCATCGCATGAAAAGTGACATTGGGTTTCACCTTTGTCCTGTTCCTTCTAAATGATAAACTCTCTCCTATTGTGTGTTGCTCTTCACTATGTGGAATATGTAGTTCTATGTGGTGGTAAAATATTATGTACAACCATAATCCATATATGATAGCAAAACAATGGTCTTTAGCTAGTTATCCTCACCTATACACTAGGGGGCAAGGATAACTGGTTTTGAATGTGCATATCCCTCTTGAGGATCCCCTCTATTCTTTCTCTCCCCCTTTTTTTCCTTAAAATATTAGCATAGTAAATATGCTAACATTTTAAGAGGGGCCATATCACCTATCCATTTGTGCATCCACACATGAACATTTATGAATCTTTGTCTTATTGATGTGCACCCTCCATGGTGGTGTTTTCATAACACCCCTTGAGGTGTGGTTATCAATTCATCCCCTAAGATGTCATTTAAAATGTGCTCCTTGAGGCGTTATTTTGTGCCCCCTAAGACATTTATTTATTTGCTCCCCGAGGTGTGATTTTACATCCCTTGAGATGTTGTTTATTCATGTGCTCCATGAGGCATGCTTTTTCCCCCCTGAGACATTGTTTATTTATACACTCCTTGGGTTGTGATTTGGTGTCCCCTGAGATGTTTATTTATGTGCTCCCTGAGGCATGATTTTTTGTCCCTTGAGACGTTGTTTATGTATACCTCTTTGAGGTGTGATTTTACATCCCATGAGATGTTTATTTATGTGCTCCCTAAGGCATGATTTTATGTCCCCTAAGACAATTTTTTATGCGCTCCCTAAGGCATGATTTTTCATCCCTTGAGATGTTGTTTGTTTATGTGCTCCTTGAGGCATTAACAACAAATGGTCACATAGATTAACACAAATTGCTAGCTTGTGAATCCATGTACTCTATAAGCCACCTAGCATAATCTAACTTGCTAGCTTGTGTGCTTTATAGGGCCTGGGCTATCACTTCCATGGTCACTTAGCATAAAACAACTTGCTAGCCTATGGTCTATGGGGATTTATAATGTGTATGACACCTAGTGATAGAGAAAGCAAGTGCTAGATTCATGTACCCTTCTCTGTCTTTACTAATTGCTCCCTGTCTATTTGTATGCATTATTCCTTTTTAGCAATCAATCAACTCGCTATATTCTTCTCTCCTCTTTAGAATTTCTCTATGTGTGTTACATTTGGGGGATGATGCTTGGTATTGAGACAACCTTTCATACCGATGTCTCCATACCTTGCTGACTTGAAGAGTGTTTGTTTTAGATAATATGTTCTAACATTGTTGTTATTGCTTCATGCTCCTTGTATGATTCATGTATGCTTCATTTTTTCTTCGTGTATGCTTCGTTTTTGCTCCTTGTATGCTTTGTGTTTTCTTTGTGTATGCTTCGTGTTTGCTTCATGTTTGCTTCATGTATGATTCACGCATGTTTGGATTACTATAAATTTTGTTACATTGTGTCTTATATGGGTGTGTGTTCCTTTTATCTTAACATTGTGGTTTAGTAGGATCCTAAGCCTAGGGGCTCACATCCCTCAACTTAGCATTATCTTGCCTCTTTGATTTTTTGATGAAAGGACTCTTTGTATTCTCTATAATTTAGTGTGAGTATGAGCATAAGTTCATACCCTCACTAAAGTGGGGGCTAAATGTAGTGTCATAAATTGCCACCCTTGACAATTTTACACTAGGTTTGACACCCTCTTAAGCGCATGTGCCTAATTATGCTTCTGATTTACCCATTTAACTGTTGTTTTCAAGAAATTTAATAAATCTTTATTTATTAGACTTTAATAGAGATAAAAATTCCTAAACTAGGGTGCCCAACACCCCTATCCCATCTGATAAGGTCCTAAATTTCAAATATTATTGTTGGTCTCAACATGTTTAAGAATTCAAATTCAGTTGTTGACCTATCTTAATAGTTAATGTGAAACATGTTTAAAACCGTATAAATATAAATCATTCCCTCCATTTTAAGTACTAAGCAATGTACTAATCAATTTTGAGAACTCTAGCATCCTAAAGGAAATTAATGCAACATTAAGAGCAAAATAAGCAGAAGATCAAAGACACAATTACAATCAATTATAGTTTGCCACACATCAAAAAATTCATGTCCATGTATTGTAAGATGTTTCATGATTATGTTTATTATTACTATGTGCACTAACACTTGTAGGATCTCCAAGCATCCTCCTATTTATCCTTGTATGTGATGAGAAAAGTGACTTCAGTCCAACAAGGGTTTCAAATCTGAGTGGTAAGTTCCATTTTTGTTCATTATTAGTCATATTTATTTGTTTGCCTCTACTCCCCTGAGAGCACACGCTCTTTATCATTTATCATCATAGCCATTGTGGATGTGGAAACACCAAAACAGGGTTAGACCAAGGTAAGCCCCTATACAACACAACCATTATCCCTCTATCTATTTTGCAAGTTATAGGTCTAAAGTTGATTGAAGTGGATTTGAGATCTCAAGGCTTCAAAACCCTAACTCATGCATTCATGCACCTAACATCAACAAATTAGGGCAAGCTAATCATTCACATACTATTGGAATTCAAAACCTAATCTCGATTGTCAATGAACTTTAGACACTGATACACATCTGTAAGATCTCAAACCCTAGATTCAAGCATCTCTAGACTAGGTCACCTAGTGCCCATGTCATGCCAGTTCAACTCCAAATTTTAATGCCAGGTTCCTTTCTATCTACACTCTCTAGATCTGTCTCTCTGTTACGTGTTTACCATATTTTGTTATAGTTCATCACCTTGATCCTAATTCACCTAGTTCAATACATCACTTCCAATCAATCATTACACACCAACAACAAAAAAAAAGGGACCAAAACCTTGACTAGCCTGTTTTTCTCTCCCTTAAGGACATCAACAAAATAATGTCTCTTGGTTAATTTTATGTCCCTCAATGTATAAGGTGGAATGATTGATTTAGGTTAAGACATTTAGCCTAGATTTGATTTCACCATATTACAATTGTGATCCTCTCTTTACTAGTAACTTTTGAAAATATTTATTCTCTTATGTGCTTGTACTTAATTGGCTCATAGCTCTTCATTCCATCCTTAATCAAACGAGAAAACTAAGGTAGTCAATTAGTGCTTGGAAGGTATTTTAATTGTTTCACTTCAATAAGCAATCTTAATAGGTGGATCAACTACCACAACATAGGGGTGGTATAACACTTCCATATTTCTTTAAAAAAGTCCATGTTTATGGCATTTTATGGATACCATCCTCCATCCATCACATCACCATTGAATATCACACCAAGAGTTTAGGTTGTGGAGGACCACATGAATCATCAACAACATATACTTTCATGATTCAAGAAGAATTTAGTCATGACACAAAATAGAATGAAAAAGGTTGACTAACATTATAGTGAAGGGAGTTTTGAATTTGATGATTGTGTTTCCTTCATATTGTAACCTTACAAGCAAATTCCCTAAAGTAGCAGAAAAAGAACAAGTTGTCACTAAAATATTTTTGTCCATACTAGATTTTGTAGAAGATTGGTAGTGTAGTCTACAAGCTTGAGTTACCACCTACAACAAAGATACATCCAAATTTTTATGTTTCTTGTTTGAAAAAAGTGATTAGTCAAAAGATTCCTGCAATGACAATGTACCATAGCTAGATGAAGGATGCATAATCTTGGATCTAAAGTTATTTCTCCAGATACACAAAGAAGTTGAGGACTAGGACATTCATTAAGTATCTCATTCAATTGAAGAATTTACCGATTGAAGATGCCACATGGGAAGGTAAATATTTTTTGTAGAAGCATCCACAATTGATGAACATTAAGGCTAATGCTTCTTTGAAGAGGGGTGCATGCTACACCCTTAATCCTATTGTGTGAATTAGGCTATTAGTAGTTGGCTTGTGACTACCTTTACTCTTAATTAAGTTGTATGATCATTGTTACATTCTTGTTTAGATATTTAGGTTGCCCTAGGTGTTATAATTTTATATCATAGTCAGTTTGGATGATATCCAAAGCATAAGTAGGGTATATATAAGAGGTAGTGAGTGTTATTTGATTATTTTATTGTGAATTGTGTTCTTCTTAGAGAGTTTTGGAGGTTTTCCCCCTTGAAGTGGCTCACTATTATCAAATATTTGCAACATATTTCATATCATATTCTTCTATTGTGCAAGTTGTTTCATTACACCTTGGTTCATTTCCACAGTCATAGGGTCAACCTTAATAGTCATGGTCTCTTACCCTTTCAAAAATCCAAATTCAAATTTGACCAACTCTTGTTTATTCTACTAGCCTTTGTGAGCTGACTAACAAACATTTATGCAAATTGGTGTTATGTGCAGCTTGTATTTGAAGGCATTCATTTACATCCTCTCACATTCAATCTTCTCTCATCTTAGAAGCATTTAAGGACCAATTAATATTGTAACACTTGGATTTGGTGCACATTAAAAGGAGTAATGAATTTGCATATATCATCATGAAGTGCTTGCCTATTGTCTTTGATCTTTTACATCCGTTTCTAAAGTTAACTTATGTGAGCATGTCTCCCTATGACATAATGGCAACTCTTCCAAGATATTTCTAAATATTGCTAGTCACCGTATTTTAGAAAGGAGTAGAGCAAACATAGATTACTAAAGTGAGTCATAGAGCATAAGTCCAGATTGAGCAAAGCCAAATGTGCACATAGAGGATGAATTTGTGATTGTGGAATAAACCTAGATCAATGGACTCAACTTGAGACAGAGCAAAGGCTCAATGCAAGATTCGAGACATTTCATTGATAGAAGTAGCTTTTACCTAACCAACAACAACCAAATGCATAATCTTCATCAAACAACATTCATTCTTCATTCATAAAGCTAAGTACCTTTCTCCTTCACATTTACTTTTCTTAAACATTTAATATCAAAATAGACATGCCCTCAACCCAACATATCATATATAAATTAATCTATTCATCTTATTGAAGTTTATTTTCTCTTACAATTATAAAGATTTTTAAATAAAATTGTGTAATTTTTTTCACATAAACCTTTTAGCTCACGAAAGCACAGATTGTGACAAAAAAGACAGAAACTTGCCAATGTTAGCAGGAGGGTGCATTGATGGCCTGTGTCTCAAAGCTGAAATCACACAGATTGGGGAATCCATGGCAATACAAACCATTTGTTAAAAGCAAACACCTCATTACCATTGCAAACTCTTGATGGGTACAAGACAATATACAATGGCATTGCTTAATTCAGAGAACCAGTGCAGTCCCCTTTGCCAGAGCAAACAAAACATTCATATATATATTGGGGGAGGCGGCATAGGATGGTCATAAGGCTTGTTTATCCCTGCTAGTGGAGCTGCTGGGACCAGTGGCGACCTCCTGCCAAGAGCTCCTACTGCCGCCACTTCATTACTATTCCATTTTGACCCCTCTGCAAACATCAAAATCAAAATCAAAATCAAGCCACATTCTATCTAAAACACTGCTAATCTGCCATGGAAGCAAAGCATTATAACTATTGTTATACCAGAAACAAGCTTCCGAGCTCCTGGCGTACAAGGTAAACTAATGAAGACTGCAAAGAAAACCAGAAAGAAAATGGCCCGCGAGCTTCGATCCATGATTTCTGCACACAAAATGTTAGTGAAGGGCAGAAGTGGAAGAGTGGTATTTGATAGCAGAGGAGTTTGGGTTTTAATAATCTTGTAACGCGGACAGTTAACGCGTGGATTTGTGCCCTGCCATAAAAAAGATTTATGCTTGACTTGACTCCATTATTCTCTCTGGAATTTGCTTACTGTCGCATCTGCAGAGTTGAAAACTGAATTAACAATTTAGTCTTGGAGGAGCTCTTTGACCAGTGACATCTATAATCTCTGACCAAAAAAAATAGATATTTGGAGAAAGTGGGTGAACACCACTTTCCTTTTTCTTTTTGTTGTGACAACTTTGGAAGTATGTGGAAATGAACTGCTGCAAAGAATAATGTTTAATGTCAATTTGCAGTTTTTGTTGACAATTTGTAGTTCTTTTTGGACTTTGGCATGTGCTGATTTCTACAAAATGAATTGTAGAAAGAAATTTGACAACACAACCAAGTTTTATTAGAAACAAATATGCACATTCAAGGCAAGATAAAGGTGAAGAATCAAAGATTAGAATGTGCAAAACTATTATATTCATAATTGTAGGATCAATTCAATAGTTGTGTAGATCACTTTCACAATTACAAAAATGACACTTATGATTAGATTTTTTGTTTATTATTTTTTACTCATTATTTTGATATCATTTAACTTTTTAGTGCAAAGGTGAATCAACTAGAAGCATTTGGTAGAGTCAAAGGCAATATTAAGCTAAGAGCTAAGAACCATTATTTATTATTTAATTTCCCATAATTTATTTTAGATAGTTATTTGCCTAAGTTATTGTTCTCAAGGTAATTGTTCATCAATACTAACTAATTAATTTACTCTTGAATAATTTTGTAAGATGACATTATTTTTCTTACATTTTTGTTGAACACAATATTTTTATACCCAAATTGAAATACAAAACCAAAATTTTGAGGTAAATTTAAGTCCAATTAGTTAAGTCCATTAATTATTTCTTCTATGTATGGCACATGCGCCTTTGATTGGACCAACATTAATGGAAAACCTTTGAAAGATCTAGTTAATATCACACATCTATGTTTTTATTACTCCTAAGGGTCCCTCCATTTGTGGATTCCACTTCTAGGGGGCATGTCATGATTCAAATTCCTATTTATGTATATGATCTTCATAGATTTATTGCTACTTCTACTTACATTCATTTTGAGATGATTTATAGTGTTATATTTTGTAAAGAATGAGCTTGCAACAATAATTTACCCTAGGAACAAGAACAAAAATGATGAAATGAATTCAAATACATAGAAAATGGAGAATGACATAATACTGATATTTATATTCATGATTAAAATAAAAGGAAATGAACTACAATATATGTTTTGGAATGTAAAAGTTAGAATGAGAAGTGTCCTAGAGGAGTTGAGTTATCCATAGTGTTTTGATTGATTGACTCAACTTGTAGGAGTAGTGGTTTCAAATGAAGTCAACTTAATGAGGTAGTGATAACACCTAACTCTCATCAATAAAGGAGTCAATGAGTTAGAGGTGACACAAATTTTTCATCTATCGAGGAGGTGAAATGTGCTCATTATTTCTTGATTTCTCTAAGTGAAACATAGAAAAATAGGTTCACCAAAATGAGACAAAGGAAAATAGGGTTTAACCAAAATGGATGGGAAATGGTGTGTGTGGGCCTATATTTCTATTAATTTCATTAGGAAATGAGATCCCCAAAGGTAGGATTGACTTTCAACCCTAGTTGAATCAACCCTATTGGAGATCTTACAAATTCCCTTATGATAGAGGATAGGGTAAAATCTGCTTGAACAACACTTTGAGGAGAAAAACTAAAAATAGTAAATGAGCTCAATTATGTAATGTGAAACTTGAATCATCAATTTAAAGCATAACAGAAACAAAAACAACAAACTTTTGACAGATCTAAGAAGGGTAAGACACCGTGCACCTATCCCCAAAAGTTGTTGCTAAGTGTCCTCCTGGGCGAATGAGTCCTTGTAGGGATTTTCTACTCAACTTTTGGGGTATTCTAGAGATGGATCTGAGCTTCTATTTTCCCCTAGTTTCATTCCTAGAAAATCAAAAATAAATTCTAGATCTGAGTTTCTGCATCTTGACAACTTTGATGACAACTTTGACAACTTTGCAAAATTGCACTTTTGATCAATCTTCAATCCTTCTTCACCTGCAAATCTGCACATACAAAGAGAGGAAAAAATTGTTTGTTTTTGGTGAATAGGGGTTTTCCTTGGTCAAACCCCATTTTGGTAATTAAACCTTGAAATGAAATGAAACATGAATGGAAGGAATGGTGAATGAACAAATGCTATGTTGCAACTCACCAAACCCTTGAATGGAGATCCTCAGAGGATTGAAGTCTAACACATCTTTCCAAGGTCTTGATCTTCCATGAAATGGCTTGATTGGATGTTGATCTTGATGCTTGAAACCTACATCAAAATGTTAGCTCCAAAAACATGCATGAACACACATAAATCTTGACATTATGATAGGATCTTAAATGTTGTTGTAGATGATTGAAAAATCTTCTCTTCAATGCTCTTGACAATAATATCCTCTTGTGAAAGTTTCCTTAATGCTAGATGTTTTGAATTGATAAAAAGACTATGTGTTTATAGGTGATTTTCTAATTTCTCAATAATTAAAATTCAAAAGCTGACAATTACAACATGAATTGAGATCATAAAAATATCATCAAAAAAATATTTTAAATTGGGTTATGGAATCTAAAGGGGACCCATTCGCCCTTGGGAAAATGGGTCCTAGGACCTAAATCCGGGACACACAATTTTCAAGGTGTTTAATTTGATGTTTGCAATTGTTTAATACAAGTTCTCCTTTCGGAAAACAAGATTAATTAGGATTTTAAATGCATAATTGGGTCAATTAGAGGTTTAATTAAGTCCAATTTAATTAAGGGGCCCAAACATAGTGTGAAAATGTAAAGGTGTACATTTTTCTACACTACATTTAGCCCCCACTTTAGTGAGAGGATGAACCCTACACTCAAACTCACACTAAAGTAGACAAATATACATCAAGAGGGGTCCAAGTGTACAAATGTTGATGGGATAGGATGACAAGGATCAAGGAGGATGATCAAGCCCCCAAGATCAAGATCCCATGGAAAACCAACATAAACACAAAGGGACACACACAAGATGTGTAAGATATAAGCAATAAGACAAGATGCACAAACATACAATGTCAAAATTAATGCAAGGAGGAAAGAGAGATGAACTAGCAAGTTGTATTATGCCACATCCATCAAATGCACTCATAAGGATGTAAAATCAATTATGAAACACATGGCTCCATAGGCAAGCAAGTTGTGTTATGCTCGATGGCCATGAAAAATATGCTCACAAGGGGTAGTGTAGTTCGATATGCACTAGGTGATCCCCCAAGACAAGTGATGATGGGAAGGTCATGCCAAGTCTACAGGATCCCATATGTCAACCATACCAAAATTTATACTCCTTGATAACTTCGATAAGGCACCACAACATGATCAATATGCTATGCTAATGCTACACTAAATTCTTCTTCTATGAACAAAGTGAAGCAACAAATGTCAAAACTCACCTCAGGGGGTACAAATTACAATAATTCCAATGTAATGATCACACTTCCTAGGAGATGTATGATATCATCACTAAGAAGGGACATGCAAACAATGACTGGGTGATAATATGCCCCCACTTAAAATGTCAATGTACTTTCTATATTGGTATTTTAAGTAGAAAGAGAGGAAGGGGTGATCCTTGAAAATAATGCACACCTTCAAAAACTAGTTATCCTTGTCCCCCAATCATAGAGACAAAGAAAACTACCAAGAACTATCATGTTGCTTCCAAGAGACATATGGTTGCACCTAAAATTGTACCACTATGAATGGCAATGAACAAGACACATAAAGCTACTAATGCCACATAGTGATGAGAAACATGATAGGATGAAAATCAATAGATCAATTAGAGAAAATAGGTGCATCAACACAAGGAAGAACACCACAATCCTTAAGATGTTTAACTTTATTACTCAAAGCCTTACATTCATTAGTAAAATTACCATGAACTTGATGATATACACAAAATGAGCTTTTGTTGTAAAATTTCTTTCTTGTTGGTGGAGGGAGAGATATCAAGCGAGCTTGGAGAAGCCTCGACAGGGTATCCTCTTGATCAATAGTAGAAGATGTTCCTTTATTTTGTGACAAACATATTTCTTGCTTAGTACAAGGTGTCATACATACACAAGGTTCTTTATATTGTGAGATTTTGTACTCTCCCTTAAAGGAGGGTGTAAAATCTAGTGAACCCCAAACATTACTAAGACATGTGTTTGAAGATGTCCTAGGAGTGTTTTGTGTGATGAAATTAATATTAAGTGAAGGTTTCTTTGATTCTTTTGTTTCTTTCAAGGGACAATAACCAAGGCCACTAGTTGTTTCTTGTGTGTTAGGCTCTATAGGGACACAAATACCTTGTTCTCTAGCACCACATCATTTTCCATTATAGCCAAGTTGTTTCAAAAGTCCGTGACCACTTCCATAAAGTTTTTCCATCTCTTTTGGATTTGGTGGTTTCTCATTATCAAACTCTTCATATGTAGATGTATAATTTGTGTTTTCCTCTTCTTTTCTAAAATTTGTGCTCACATGCTTTTAATGACTCAGCTTGTGTTGATATATGTCAGCTTCTTTCTCTTTTCTTGGTTTGTGTGTAATCTTGTATTATCCCATGAATGTAGGTGTGAAATCCAATGAACCCCAATCATCATCCAATAGCTTTGTGAATTCTTCAATATTCTTCTCTTTTTCTTCCTCTTGCACGGGTTCTAATTTTGAAGTTGGAATCAATGTGTTCAAAGGACTTTCCTTATTTTTCTCAATGTGCAAACAACTTTATGGTTGAGCATCAACCTTGATTGTATAAACCTTGTTGTTATAGACATAATTCATTAAAAAATGAAGAGTTGAAGGGACTCCATTCATTTCGTGTATCCATGGCCTACCCAAAAGGATGTTTTATGAGAGATCTTGAGGCATGACATGGATAGGAGTTTGCAAGGTAACTTCTCCAAATATCACAGGTAATGTTATCACCCCAAGAGGTTGTTTTCACACATTATCAAACCCACAGTATAGAAAAGGAATTAGGTTCAATCTTAGTCTTATCCACTCCAATCTTATTCAAAAGGTTTACACCACACACATTAAGGGCCAAACCATTTTCGATGAGAGTTATTTTTATTCCATGTCTATTAATAATAACCAATATCATCAAGGCCTCATTTTGTTTTTGCATTTCCAAAGGGGGTAATTCATCTTGATGAAAGGTAATGTCTAAGTTGACCAAGTTCATACCTTGAATTAGGGTTGCTACATCGTTTGGTTGCGCACTAGGAGGGATAACAACGTGTTGTAAAGAACTTTGAATCATGCTATGGTAATTAGGTGATTCATGAATGAGACCCCATAAATAAATCTTAGCAAGAGTGTTTTTGAGTTGTTCTACAATATCATACTCCCTTCCACTATGTAAAGGAAAACGAGGAGCACTAGGAAAGATAGGTTGAGGAAGTGGTAATGAAGTAGGTATGGTTTGTGGTTGCCTATTGTTCCTTGTGTTGTATGTATGAGAAAAATTATGATAATTAGGTTGATGTGAAACATTGTTACTAGTAAATTGTCTTGCAAAATTTAAGATATGTCCAGCAGGTTTTGGTTGGTGTTGTGGTGGTATTATGATAAGGAGTGGCTTAGGAGATGACTTGGGAGATCCAATAATTAGAGGAATCTTAGGGGGTCCAAGAAACAAAGAAGGCTTATGAGGCCCAATAATCAAGGGAGATCTAATGTTCAGAACCTCGACAAACTTATCCTCATTTTGATGATCTTCTAGAGAGGAGAATTCTAATGTCACCTAGTTATCATCTTCATCTAAGGAAGCCACATTACTATTGTTTGAAAGACATGTATCAATGTTATCATCCTCTTCCACCATGATATCTTACATAGTAGGAGAGTTTTTAGGAGAGGATCAATCAAGATTTTCATGACATTCAATGGTTGGATCTTTTAAGATAACTTCATCACAAGTAGGGGAGGCTTGTAGAGAAGAACAACTACGATTTTCTTGCTTACCAATGATTACATCCTTTTGTTCAATTATATCTTCCCAAGTAGGAGAGGTAGGGGAAGAGAAACAAATCAGATGGTCATTGCTCTCAATGATTGGATCTTATAACACCAAAATAGCCTCTTCACAAATAGGAGATATATTGGGAGAAGAACAAATGTGATTGACATGATTGTCCACAATTGCATCCTCTTTCACTAAAACATTCTCACAAGTGGGAGATGAATGGAGAGTAGGTAAAGCGATGTTAAGAAATGTGTCAATGATCTCATCTTTTGTCATAATATCTTCCCAAGTGGGAGAAGTAGATGGAGAGAGACAAACAAGATTTTCATGATTCTCAATGACTATCTTCTTTTACCAAGATACCTTCGTCACCAGTAGGAGAGGTATCAGGAGAAGAACAATTATGGTTTTCATGATTATCCATGCTTGTATCCTCTTGTATCAAAACATTCTCACAAATGGGAGAGATAGTAGGGGTTGAGTGAAGGATAGGCAAGGTGATATTAATAAATGTGTCAATGGTTTGATTCTCTTGCACTAAGATATTCTCATAACTAGGAAAGATAGTGGGAGGATGGCTAACATGTTTCTTAATAATCTTGTGTCTTTTCCATAAATTGTATTCATAAGAAGGGATGTTGTATTTATGCAATCCATTCTTAACCATGTCAAAACCACATCTTTGAAAAGGAAACATGCTAACATGAAAAGTAATCTAGCCAACTTATGTAATGATTCAGGAAATGTAACCAATTGTCCTACAAATTTGATGATTTTCAATACTAAAATAAATTTGGAATGATTTAAAATGGCTAAACTAAATGGATGATTAGACCTAATGCATAAAATAGAAATTCCCAAAAATTGACAGACTGAAATAGTAGTTTACTAGCGGATCTGGGAAGTGTAGTGGACTACAAAAATTCCCAAAAAAGTTAGTTTTGATGTGCCCTCAATGACTCATTTTCCCAAGGGCGAATGAGTCCTTGTACAAGGTTTTTAAAAATGAAAAAAATAAAAATTTTGAGTTATTGTTTGTGTTCTCTGTTCCAAGTTGCAAACTGTGGTTTCAATGACAAATTTTCCCAAATTTAGGGGTCTAAATGCAAGTGCAATAAAGGGAAAAAAGTGAACAAAGATGACAAATTTTTAATGCAATTTTGACTAAATTTTCTAATGTAAATGACTGAAAGTACACTAATATGCAAGTACTATGCAAAATTAATGTAATATGTATGCATTTTTTTGGATTTTTCAAATTTTAAACAATGCAAAATGCAAATTTAAAACCCTAGATGAAATGCAAACTAATGCAATGTAATGTGAAATAATGCAAATCCTAGATCTAGGGTTTGAATGAGCTCCAATATTAGAATTTTTGATGTTATAATGTCAGGTTCACCAAAATGAGACCAAAAATAGGGTTTTACCAAAATGGATGGGAAATGGTGTGTGTGGGACTATCTTTCTATTAATTTAATTAGGAAATGAGATCCCCAAAGGTAGGATTGACTTTCAACCCTAGGTGAATCAACCCTATTAGAGATCTTGCAAATTTTATTATGATAGAGGATGAGGTAAAATCTGCCTGAACAACACTTTGGAGAAAAAAACTAAAAATATTAAATGAACTCAATTATGCAATGTGAAACTTGAATCATCAATTTAAAGCATAACAAAAATAGAAACAACAAAATTCCAATAGATCTGAGAGGGGTAAGACACCGTACACCTATCCCCAAATGTCACACCATGTCTTGTTGTCACTAAGTTACTTTGACCTTCACGGGTAAATAGGATGATAAATGCAATCATGATTTTGATATGTTTGATAAAGGAATGGAATACTGAAATAGGTATTAGATTATTATTTCTTTGAAGGAGTAATTATGTTTATATTGATGAAGTACAATGAAAGAATATGTATTGCAATATGAATATTCTAATGTTTAATGATGAAAGTGGTTTTCATGTGAACATTTAACTACCATTGTAAATATGCCAAGTTGAATGCAGGTATAGGTTCATGCCTCTGGAAGGGAGGGGAAGTATCACTTAGGAGAAGCATTTGGTCTGGTAACCTATAACGAAACCTAACTAAGCTTATAAACACACTCACTTATAGAATGATTGAATCAGGTCATAGTCTCGGGATATTAGTAAGTCATCCTTTAGAGATGTTGTGTTTACATTAGACAAGATCATGATTTCTATTAGGAGAATTCTTGGATTGAAATATGTGATTGAATCTTTGAGTCTTTGAGCTTTTTGTATAGTTGTCTTTATGTCAATTCATATGGATGTTAAATGTATACATGTATATGGGTATATATATATATTGATCTGTGCATGAGAGCATAATCATGTGCATATGTATGTAACTAGAAATACTTATGAGTAAACATACACAGGGAGTCAATTATATATATATACACACACACACATATATGTGTGTGTATAGATATACACTTAATGAATATACTATCAACGAGGATATGAATGTATCTATGTTGATATGAAATAGTAACATGATATGTGTATGAATGAACGTATATGCATATATACATATATATACACATGTGTGACGTGATGGAGTATCCATATGAACACAATGATATAGGTATATATGAGTATATGTGTATATAGATATGTATATACACACATATTATTTATGAAAATGATAATGTGGATGCATGCATTCCATATATCGAATGATGTATATTTATTAACATATGAGTTATTATATATATTATATATATATATGATAAATATGGAAAGCACTATATTATACATAACACATATGTGAGGTCTTTTTATAAAGTTAATCACCACCTATATGGCCAACACGTAAGAAAATAGCAAGTAATGCAAAATGAAACATGAGTTTATGACACCTGACACGTAGGTAAGGATTGGCATTACTTAGTAATTCTAAGAGTCGATTAATGGATATGTGATAAGGTTGATTCATAGAATATATGCTATGGTCAATTTAGTGAGAATACAACACAATATATAATAGCACATTAGTAAGTATTCAACCACATCAATCATTATGAATAATGTTCAATGAAATACATAAGTATAAAGACTGTTGTGTAAAAGTTTAGTAAAACCTAGAATTTATTGCTGTGCAATATGCAACGTACTAAGTCAACATTTAAACAACATTATAAATGAAATAGGTCAAACCATTGTAATGTGTCAACTACCATGCCTTGACCAAGTCGACTAAGTAATGTGCAGCCAAATTGTGATGGACTATTTCCTATGTTTAAACCGCAAGCTTGAGAATAGGAAATGTGTGGATTACTTGGCACCATATTATGAATTGTGTGATTCCTTTAGAATTCTTTCAAGCTTGGAAGTCAATTTACTATATGAAGCATGTGCATTATGAAATAGTCAAACTGTTGTGGCAAGCATATAGTCGATCTGTTGTATAGTTTTGGTGAGTAATATGATAGGAATTTGCCACCTTTTCACTGGTAAGTTGAGTCGATTGTTTATGGCTGAGAAGTATCATAGAATGATCCTTATTTATAGCCTCTAGAAGTTGGTTTTTGGGTATAAATATGAGGCATTCTCACCTCATTTGGATATAATTTATCTTTGCATCATTACACTGCTTCATTATGTTGTATTTTTCATTGAGAGAATTCTTAAATTGCAGAGAGTTATTGTGAGGAATTTAGTGAGAGAAATTGGGAGGGTTGGTTGCTAAGTTGAATTCTAAGAGGGGGCAAAGCTTGAGATCCAGTGGGTCAATTGGAATAAGCAATTAACAGACATGAAATTCTATTCTCTTCATGTTTTATCTTTTTACTAAAAGATTGATTGCCTTGTGTGTTTAAATTGGAAATTTCTTTAGTTTGCTTGTAGGAAAGGAAAATTCTTTTGATATGATCTCCTTATGAGTGTTTTACATACTCCATAGTAAGGAGTGATTGTTTATCAATAGTATTATATACTATATTTGGTGAAAGAGTGAATAGTTTAAGGTAGTGATTCAATACTCTTGTATACCCTATATGGGAACTTAGATGTTATTTCTATACGGGTAAGTGCATGGATCTGTGACACAATTTTGGCTCTTAAGATGCCACTTTTTTTTTCTTTTTTGAAATCAGCAAAATTTGATTTGCATGAGAAAATGAAGACAGTTACGCTCAAAATTTCAAGATGCAACAAGAACAAAAGTTGAAGTGCTCCAAGTCTAGTTTCTAAGCTACTATTTTTTTTTGAAATTAATGAAGATTAAGGGTCTCAAAAAGGGGGGGAACAAGTCATTTTTTATAAAAAAAAACAACATAGTGCCTAAGGGCTCCCCCCCTTTTGATTAATTTTTTTTTAGAATTTCAAAAATCCCAACGGTGAGAAATTAGCTAACACCATGTAGTTTATCCTCATTCTTTCAAATAATTTTTTTAATGAATATATAATATTTAATGAATTTTCAAAGTGGACACATCCTGAAAAGCTGAAATTTGGGCGTGCTCCCCCCTAAATTTTTTGAAAACTAATCAAAAATTGATTTTTTTTTCATCATGTGTAGAGTGGAGTGGAGTCTAGTTTCAAAAAATGTAATTTGTTTCACGTTTCGATGAACGAGTAAAAATCTATCCTAAAACTAGCACATGGTTTTTGACCAAGAATGGAGGCATTTACAATAGAAGCCATGGATCAAAACCTTAACTAAATCAAAATTAAAAAAAGAATTATATATTTAGATAGCTAAGAGAGAGGTTAACGCTATCATGGTTTTTTTTATAAACTTGCATTGAAAGATGTGCAAATGAGATGGGGAGCACAGACAAAAATATGAGGAAATTTGACAAATCCTATCAATTAACACGTCTAAAGTAGGTCATCCTGCTTTGAACAAAACCTAAATTTCCCCTCTTTGGTTGAAAACTTTGATAATGCTTAGAGTGCACAGTTTATGATCGTAGATGGATAGTTGAGGTTTTACCTTTCATATGCTCTCTAACTCGTTACCCTAACTAGATAACTTGTTATCCCTCAAAAGTCTCTCTCTCTCTCTCTCAGATCTCACTCCCTCCCACGTGACCTAGACTACTCTCTCTCAGTCCAATCCCCTCTCTCAGGTCTCTTTCCCTCCCACCTAGGTACCTAAATAAATCTATCTCATTCCAACCCCCTTTCTCTCTCTCCCTCTCTCTCCCCCTTTGGTCTTTTTGTCTCTCTCACTCCATCTCCCTCTCTTAGGTCATTATCTTTCTCTCTCCATCTCTCTCTCTCAAGTCTCTCCCTCCTACCCCCTCTCCCTCTCTTAGGTATCTCACTCACTCACTCCCTCTATCTCTCTCCCATTCCCTCTCTCTCTCTCTCCTCTATCTCTCTCCCTCTCTCTCCTCCTCTCTCTCGGTATCTCCATCCCCTCTCTCTCTCCCACTCTCAAGGTCTCTCCCTCCCACCCCTTTCCCCCCCTCTCTCTCTCAAGTCTCTCCCTCCTAGCCCATCTCCCTCTCTCTCTCCCACTCCCTCTCTCTCTCTCTCACTCCCTCTCTCTCTCTCCCACTCTATCTCTCTCTCTCTCTCTTTCTCTCTCCCTCTATCTCTCTCAGGTCTCTCCCTCCCACCCTCTCCCTCTGTCTCTCTCTCAAGTATCTATGTCATACCCCCTCTCCCTCTCTCTCTTTGTCAAGTCTACCCTTCCTACCCTGTATCCCTCTCACAGTCACTCCCCCTATCTCTCTTCCTCCCTCCCTCTCTCACTCCCTCTATCTATCTCCTCTCTCTCCCTCTCCCTCTCCCTCTCCCTCTCTCTCTCTCCTCAAGTATCTCCCTCCCACCACCTCCCTCTCTCTCTCAAGTCCCTCTCTCTCTCCACCTCTATCTCTCTCCTCTCTCTCTCAAGTCTCTCCCTCCCACCCCTCTATCTTTCTCCCTCTATCTCTCTCCCACACCCTCTCTCTCTCCCTCTCTCTCAGGTATCTCCCTCCCACCCCCTCCCACTCTCTCTCTCCCTCTCTCAGGTATCTCTCCCCACCCCCTCTCTCTCTATCTCTCTCTCACTCCCTCTATCTCTCTCCCATCCCTCTATCCCTCCTACTCCCTCTCCCCCGAGTACTCCCTCTCCTCCCCATCCCCTCTCCCTCTCTCAAGTATCTTTCTCTCACTCCTTGTATCTCTCCCATCCCTCTATCTCCCACTCCCTCTCTATCTTACTCTCTTAGGTCTCTCCCTCCCACCCCCTCTCTCCCACTTTGTCTCCCTCTCCTCTCTCAGGTGTCTTCCTCCCACCCTCTCTCCCTCTCCCTCTCTCTCTCAGGTCTCCCTCCTACCTCCCTCTCTCTCTCTCTCTTCGTCTCTATGTCTCTCACTCTCTCTCTCTCTCTCCATCTCTAGATATTATGGTTTATAGTTTAAGGGTGAGGGTGTAGGGTTGAGAGAGAGGGGGGGTTTGAGGGTAGAGGGTTTAGGGGTTTAAGGTTTAGGAAATAAAGGTTTAAGGGTTTAGGGTTCAAGGTTTACGATTTAAGGGTAGAGGGTAGAGGGTAGAGGGTTTAGGGTTTAGGGTTTAAGGGTTTAAGGGTAGAGGGTTGAGGGTTGAGGGTTAGGGTTTAGGATTTAGGGATTAAGGGTTAAGGGTAGAGGGTTTAGGGTTAGGGATTACAATTTATGGTTTAAGGGTAGGGGTGTAGGGTTGAGGGTTGAGGGTAGAGGGTTTAGGGTTCAAGGTTTATGGTTTAAGGGTAGAGGGTAGAGGGTAGAGGGTTTAGGGGCTTAGGCTTTAGGGTTTAAGGGTTTAAGGGTAGAGGTTGAGGCTTGAGGCTTGAGGATTGAGGTTTATGGTTTAAGGGTTGAGGGTAGAGGTAGAGGTTTTAGGGTTTAGGGATTAAGGGTTAAGGGTAGAGGGTGAGGGTTTAGGGATTATAGTTTACAATTTAAGGGTAGAGGGTGGGGTGTAGGGTTGAGGGTTGAGGATTGAGGTTTTAGGGTTTAAGGGTTGAGGGTAGAGGGTAGAGAGGTTTAGGGTTTAGGGTTTAGGGATTAAGGGTTAAGGGTAGATGGTTTAGGGTTTAGGGATTACAGTTTATGGTTTAAGGGTAGAGGTGTAGGGTTGAGGGTTGAGGTTTTAGGGTTTAAGGGTTGAGGGTTGAGGGTAGAGGTAGTAGAGGGTTTTATATGGTTTTGGGTTTAGGGATTAAGAGTTAAGGGTGGAGGGTTTAGAGTTTAGGGATTATAGTTTAGAGTTTAAGGGTAGAGGGTGTAGGGATGAGAAAGAGAGAGAGGGGGGGTTTGAGGGTAGAGGGTAGAGGGTTAAGGGTAGAGGGTAGAGGTTTTAGGGGTTTAGGGTTTAGGTTTTAATGGTTTAAAGGTTTAGGGTTCAAGGTTTATGGTTTAAGGGTAGAGGGTTGAGAGAGAGGGGGTTGAGGGTTTTAGGGTTTTAAGGTTTACGGTTTAATGGTAGACGGTGTAGGGTTGAGAGAGAGAGAGAGAATGGGGTTGAGGGTTTAAGGGTTGATGGTTGAGGGTAGAGGGTAGAGAGAGAGAGATAAAGAGGGTTGAGGGTTTTAGGGTTGAGGGTAGAGGGATAAGGGTAGAGGGTAGATGGTTTAAGGGCTTAGGGTTTAAGGGTTAAGGGTTTACGGGTTGACGATGGAGGGTAGAGGGTTGAGGGTAGATGGTATAAGGTAGAGGGTTGAGGGTTGAAGGTAGAGGGTTTAGGGTTGAGAGAGAAAGAGGGGGGTTGAGGGTTTAAGGGTTTTAGTGTTTACAGTTTACGGTTTAAGGGTTTAAGGGTTTACGGTTTACGGTTTAAGGGTAGAGTGTAGGGTTGAGAGAGAGAGAGACATGGGGTTGATGGTTTTAGGGTTTACGGTTTAAGGGTTGAGGGTAGAGGGTTTTAGGGTTTTAGGGTTTAAGGGTTGAGGGTTGAGGGTAGAGGGTTTAAGGGTAGAGGGTAGAGGGTAGAGGGTAGAGGGTATAGGGTAGAGTGTGTAGGGTTGAGAGAGAGAGCGGGGGGGTTGAGGGTTTAAGTTTTAGGGTTTAAGTTTAGGGTTTAAGGGTAGAGGGTGTAGGGAGAGGGGAGGTTGAGGGTTTAGAGAGAGATAGAGAGTGAGAGGGTTAAGGGTTTTAGGGTAGAGGGTTGAGGTTGAGGTTGAGGTAGAGGGTGTAGGGGTAGAGAGAGGGGGGTTAAGGGTTAAGGGTTTAAGGTTTAAGGGTTTAAGGGTTTAAGGGTAGAGAGGTAGAGGGTAGAGGGTTAGAGGTAGAGAGAGAGATAGAGGTTGAGGGTAGATGGTATATGGTTGAGGGTTGAGGGTAGAGGGTTTAGGGTTGAGAGAGGGGGGTTGAGGGTTTTAGGGTTTATAGTTTATGGTTTAAGGGTTGAGGGTAGAGGGTTTAAGGTTTAGGGTTTTAGGGTTTTAGGGTAGAGGGTAGAGGGTTGAGCATTGAGAGAGAGAGAGAGGGTTGAGGGTTTTAGGGTTGAGGGTTTAAGGGTTTACAGTTTATATTTTAAAGGTAGAGGGTAGACAAATCTATTTCACTCCAACCCCTCTCCCATTGTGAGGTCTTTCTCCCCACCCTAACTGGATAACTCTCTATCCCTCTCAAGTCTCTATCGCTCTCAGGTCTTAGTACCTACCACACTACTAGGACTAATCTCTCTCACTCATATCCCCTCTCCCTCTATCTCAAGTATCACTCCCTTCCTATTGATATTGTGAAAGCATTTCAAAGCACCAGATTTGGCACTCGCCAAATGTGTTTTTTTACCTTGAAATGGTAAAATAGGGGTTGAACCTATGATTCAGGACCACATGCTTATGCTTTTGTCTGGTTCAATGCTTTATCTGACAAAGAAATTCCTTTTTTATGTATTTGACTCCCTGTTGTACCAATCTATGCTTGACCCATCACCTTTTTGCCACCAATTTGCATGCCAGACAATGTAGATGAAGACATTTTGAAGTTTCTACATCATTTTACATTATCTTAGGTAATATATTCATTTTTCGTAATATTGAAATGTTTATATTTAGTATGTTTGTTTATTTTTGACAATAATCTAAATTCCTTTAATGATTTTATTAATCATAACAATTGGACATATAATTCAACATTGAATTAGATGGGAGTTGCATAAAAAAGTTTAATTTTTATGCCTTTGAAGAAAAAAATGAAAACCATGACATAATTTAGATGAATTCATGTTTAAAATTATATAAATGACATCGACTTAACACAAATTTTTTTATGAATTCTATTTGCATTGCTTATAGTAGTCCATTTCCACCATGCTTAGATAAACAAATTCAACTTTAACACAAGTTTTTTTGTTTTGTTTTGACAATTTATAGACCATTCATTTGATGATTTTATTAATATTCATTGTAACACATAGAATTGAACATTGAATTCATTATTATTGATGGTTGTGGGAAAACTTTTAATTTCAACTAATTTGGAAAACCTAAGAGCTTTCATCAATGTTAATGTGCAAGTTTAATTTGGAAAACCTAAGAGCTTTACAAAGGGGACTTATTGGAAACTTCTCCTAAATCCAAAAACTCAATGGGGCAGCAACAACCAGTCAACAAAACCTCCAATTTCACCATTTATTTGTAGTGACACACTTTCGAAGACATCTAAATAAGAAACCCTCATTTTAGGCAATTTACATGGGGGTTTATTGAAAAACTATATCCCAAACCTTGTCTAGCCCAGAAACTACTTCAAACAACCTTAATTATGTCTACATATGCTTATAAGTTCATTCACCAGCCTCTATCATCAATATTTCTCCAAACCCTAGTTCAAAACCTTCATTTTCAAGCAAAATTTGCATAAAAACCTTCGGGACAACAACAAAAAAAAGTGTTCAAACATCTTCCCTGCTCCAACAAACCATGTACACACCTAAATAATGTTTTACTGAGCCATTCCACCAAGTTATAGTACAAAATAGTGGGTGGAATGGCTTAAAATGTCATTTTCATACACTTAAAACCCTTAAAATAGGGTATACAGATCGGTCGTCTATAATTTCATTAATGTCATTTTTACAACCTTTCCTTTCCTATCTTCCACAAACTCACCTATTCTTCCTTGTAGATTTTCAACAGAGGTTTTTTGGCCTAAAAACAACATTAGGTTTCTTTGCCTCAAAACATCATTAGGTTTCTTTGGAACAACTTTACCAAAACAAAGCACCTACGCTGCCGTGGACCACAAATTAGGTCACTTTTACAAAGGGGCCCTATTGGAAACTCCTCCTCAATCCCAAAACTCAATGGGGCAGAAAAAACCAGTCAAAAAACCTCCAATTTCACCATTTATTTGTAGTGACACACTTTCAAAGACATCTAAACAAGAAACCCTCATTTTAGGCAATTTACATGGGGGTTTATTGAAAAACTATATACCAAACCTTGTCTAGCCCAGAAACCACTTCAAACACCCTTAATTATGTCTACATATGATTATAAGTTCATTCACCAGCCTCTATCATCAATATTTCACCAAACCCTAGTTCAAAACCTCTATTTTCAAGCAAAATTTGCACAAAAACCTTCGGGACAACAACCAAAAAAGTGTTAAAACATCTTCCCTGCTCCAATGAACCATGTACACACCTAAATAATTCCTTACTGAGCCATTCCACCAAGTTATAAAATAAAACAATGGGTGGAATGGCTTAAAATGTCATTTTCATACACTCAAAACCCTTAAAACAGGGTATACAGACTGGTCCTCTCTAATTTCATTAATGTCATTTTTACAACCTTTCCTTTCCTATCTTCAAAAAACTCACCTATTCTTCCTTGTAGGTTTTCAACAGAGGTTTTTTGACCTCAAAACACCATTAGGTTTCTTTGGAACAACTTTGCCAAAACAAAGCACCTACACTGTCGTAGACCACAAATTAGGTCACTTTTACAAAGGGGCCCTATTGGAAACTCCTCCTCAATCCAAAAAATAAATGGAGAAACAACAACCAGTTAACAAAACCTCCAATTTCACCATTTATTTGCAGTGACACACTTTCGAAGACATCTAAACAAGAAACCCTCATTTTAGGCAATTTACATGGGGGTTTATTGAAAAACTATATCCCAGACCTTGTCTAGCCTAGCCACCACTTCAAACACCCTTAATTATGTTTACATATTCTTATAAGTTCATTCACCAGCCTCTATCATCAATATTTCACCAAACCCTAGTTCAAAACATCCACTTTCAAGCAAAATTTACACAAAAACCTTCAAGATAGCAATACAAAAAGCCTTCAAACATCTCCCTTGCTCCAATGACATGTACACACCTAAATCATGACCTACTGAGCCATTCCACCAAGTTATAGAACAAAACAATGGGTGGAATGGCTTAAAATGTCATTTTCATACACTCAAAAACCTTAAAATAGGGTATATAGACCAGTCCTCTGTAATTTGTCTCTAAAATGCACAAAAACAATTGAAATCAATCCAAACCAAGCCTAAAATGGTGTTAGGCCTGCTGCCCAAAAGATTCACTCCATGAAAGATCAAAATTTTTTGGTACGTAACTGTATAGATCAAAGAAACTTCAAATTTTCTAGAAAATACACAACAGGGGGTGTTTTAATTACTTCTCTTCTCAAAATTACATGCCAACCTCTCCTTGACAATTTTTTCCTAAATACCATTTTACCCTCCTTGACAAATTTTGTCTAAATTGACAACTTTTTGACATGATTTGCAACTTTTACATTTATTGCCCAAAATGACTCAAATAACCACAAAATGCAATGTAATCAACAGTATGGATATGTTTGAAAAAATGCATTACAAGTTCTTTTCTTGTGGTATAGAGGTAGATTTATGTATGAAAAATGTTGTAGCATATAGACATGTTTGATAATTCCAAAAAACTCGTTGCTTCTTTCATAAAATGCTTTGGTGTGTTCAATAAAATGCAATGTAATCAGCGTTATCATTTCATAAAATGCATTACTTACTTTTGTTCTATGTGTGATTGTGAATATGCAGCATTCAACGTCATGCCGAGGAAATGACCAAAGCCTCTAACATCGGAAGAACGTTCAGTAAAAAATGCAAGGAGAAGAGAATCAAAAATTGCAGCTCGTGAAGCAAAAGAATTGCAACCCATACAACCAAAAATTCCTGTGCAATCTAAGAGAGATGTACGATTGGAAAAACAAAGGGCACGAATGGAAAAAGTTCTTGGAAGGACACAAATGGATCCCCAAGTTGGAGGCACATCATCAACCATAGGTGAAGTTCAATGTACATGTCCAGTTGAAGACACACTAGCAACATGTGGTCTTCCAAGTACATCAGAAATCACATCTACAGTTGAAGACACACCATCAACAACATTGTGTTTCGAAAGTACATTAGCAAACACACCTCTATTTGAAGTCACTCCACAAACGACATCTCAAGTTGGAGGTACAACATCGTTTACATGTCAATCTCAAGGTATGTCATCAATTGCACCTCTAATTGAAGGTACGCGATCTATCCCCGATGTTGTTGACATTCCTAATGTTGACACAAATTTAAATTTGAGAAATCCTCCTAGATTTTTGCATAGAAAACCTAGATTTTTTATTGATATTGATTCTAATGTTTTGAAATGGATGCCTGATAATATGTCAAAATGTACATGTCAAAGAGCTACATAGAGGATATGGAGTTTTTTTTTGAGAAGCTAAGTGAGGGTGGAAGATGCCAACTATTTGTTGAAATGATGAGGCAACTCGAATTTAGGCCCACCATGAAGGCTCTTGGGCTGAGAGTTTCAAATGACTCAAGTGAAAATTCCATTGTAAAAAACTTGATGAGTGCATACGAGAGTGTGGGTTCTACCTCACACAAGAAGGATAGTTGTGCCACAAGACATGTGATGGCGACAACACTATTAAGCAGTCAAACAAGGAACAAGGTGAACCTTACAAAGATAAGTAAGTATTTGTAAATAAGTAGATCATTTCTAATGAGAGCCAAAGGGAGGTGTGAAAGATTGGAGGATCCAAATAGCAATGAGTTATGGGCATTCTCGGGTAGAGTGCCACAGAAAGATAAAAGAATCACTCAAGACTTGAGATCTTTAATAGTAGATTATTGGAAGGATAACACAAGGACCTCTCCTAATCAAAGAGATGTTGTAAGAAGGAGAATTGATAGTAAAATTTGTGAGCCACATCCAAAGCATTATTTGGATACCACTCAAACCCAATTTTTTGCTGATTTTGTACAAAAGTTTCCTGAAATTAAAATATGTCAAAGGTATTTTGAAATTCCAAATCCTTTTTATGTCAAAATAAATCACACTCGCATTACTTGTTGTTGTAGATTACATATTGAGTTTTCTAACCATTATGATGTTTATCGACGTATATGTGTAGATATGCATACTGACAATGTTTTGCAGGAATGTAACATAAGGCCTCCACCTAAATCCTCAAGGGAATTCTTATCTTCCATTTTATGTGAAAGAGAGGATGGTCAAATTTTTTACAAGTCATGTTTGGATGGTACATGTGATTATTGTGGTGGCATGCAACATTTTCCAATTTTCCAACACATGGCTAGTACACACACAATTGGAGACAAAATTGTCGAATTTGGAAAATACAAGACAGTGGCCTATAGTCTAAAAGATGGGAAAGAAGCAAAGAAGTGTGAATTGGTCAGTGATAAGATTCCAGTAGATCAGTTTATGGGAATTTTCCATGATCAGGTGGTGTATGAGTATGCAAGGCATACACATAGAGCTCAATGGTTGGACTCAAAGTTCAAGTTATGCAAGGACATGTTTCCACTTCACAACATCATTTTAGTTGTCGACTTCACAAAGAACTACACACTACAAATACAAAATGAGGTGCAATCACAATACTACAACTCCACACAGGTTGCTATATTTGTGCATTGTTGGGTGAAAATTATGTAATCAACTTTTCAATAGATTACACAACTTGGACTTCAGCCACAGCTATGTGAGATGTGAATCTCTCCTCTCGGAAAGGGGAGGCGCCCTTCTTATTGCTAACAGAAGCGATCGTAAAACAAACAAGTAATTACAAAATGTACACGAAACTTACGGAGTGGGGGGGTGTGTTACATTCATCCTTCTCTCTTTTTTTAGAGAAGATATTTACAATGCTTCACCGTTGGGAGTTCACAATTCTTGATAACCTTAAACTAACAACTAGCAGTAATACCAATACCTCTATCTCGTCAAAGCGAAGCGTAGAGATACCAGAAGTGATTAATAATAAACAAATAAAGTAAAAAGGGAAAGATCACGAAGGCACAAAGTTGTTCTGTAGCTTTTTCAATGTTGGATCTGTGCAGATGTACCGTTTGTCACGTTAGAAGCACAAAGTCTTCTTAGACGCAACAATTCCTCGAACAGCATGAACGATTACAAGCACAAAGTCTTGTAGATCTTTCGACAAAATTATCCAAGAGTATGAATAATTACAAGCACAAAGTCTTGTAGATCATTCAACCAAAACATGCAAGAGCATGAACGATTACAAGCACAAAGTCTTGTAGATCATTCAACCAAATGATAAACAGAAATACAAATGCAATCTAAATAATAAATGTAACACAAAGTTTACATAAACTACTTAGAGTCCTTCAGATTCTTCAAGCTAATCACCACCAAATAAGATCAACTCACAAAAGTATCGAATCCAATGCAAAGTTTGGCTTGCAATCCTCTTCTTTATTAATCGAATTTCATTCACAAAGCATGAACGCAAAGTTTCACAAATTTGCTTCAAAAAGGGCAGCACTTCGTTGCAAAACACTAAAGGATAATTTACAATGAAAATCCCTCACATTATATAGAAAGAGGGATGAGCAAAAGAAGGAAATAGATTGAGGAAATCAGGGAAAGTTAGGTGAGCGATTTTAGGAGATCTCACCTAACTTTGACCAAAGTCAAAGTGTAATTTGTTTTCAAAATATTACATCTTTGAGCTTGGTGTAATTACAATTTACAAAAGACATTCGAAAATGTCAGAAATATTTACAAGATGCATAATGGGATGCACCGGAAATGTCTAACACTGGAGAATAAGGGGCTGCTTCATGTTTCTTTTGCATTGGGGAAGTCTTCAAATTTCCTCCTAGTCTCCTGCACGAACTTCTCATCTAGACCAACGGTGTAATCCACAATGGTGTGAATTCTCGTGATCGATCTCATGGCAGATGAGTGAACCTTCTTGCACCTGTCAAGATGCGTCTTCAAGTTGTCCAATGTGAGCCTTGTATCACAAATGATGTTGAGTGAAGCTTCTGAGAAGTCTGAACTGTCAATCAAATTCATGATGGCTTCCTTGAAGATCTGGGATATTTCTGTGGCGGCAGGAAGATATGATTTTCCTCAAGAAGTTGACCAGGCAACTCTTTGATACCTTTTTCAAGAATGGCATGATGGCCATCGACATCTTCTTGTACTTGGTGAAGATCTTCTGTAAGAGATTGAACCACTTGAATTCTGTGTTTCAGAGATTCTCTTACCTCAACGAACTTTTCTTTGTCAGGAATTACCCCGACCTCCACCAATTTGCTGAGCTTTACCTGTTTCATTTCCGACCATGACAACAGGCATTTTTCCATGTCTCTGCGCTCTTGGGAAAGTACACATTTTTCTTTATCAAGCTCTGTGGTGAGCTTGGCCAACAAGGTAGTTTTCTCATCCGCAGCCATTATAATCTGAGATCCGTGTTCAATGATCTTCTCAACAAAATCATACAACACCCTGCCTTTGGAGGTGAACTTCTCAGCTTTCTTGACAGCTGGGTCTTCAATATTTACTACTGTCAGCGGTTGTGCATTACTTGGAGAACTTGCAAGTCTCTTTACAACAATGGCATAATGCTCTGCCCTTTGTTTGTACATGTTACGAGCTTGCTCTACTTTATCCAGCCTTCCAGCCAAGATATCCAAAGTGACTTGCGCATCGGCTTTTGCGCTTTCATTGGTAACCTTGCCAAGCTAGACCTTTGTTACCGTGTAGTCTTCCATATTGACATCACCTTCTTCATTTGGTGGTATGCCAATTTCAACATACTTGTGGCCAACTTATCAACGTTCAGCCTTGAGTATACCTTTTCCTTTTTCTTCCCTTTGGCTTTTGGAAGGACTATCTCTTCGAGGTTGAGCTCCTCCAGAGAAATCATTTGCTTTTTATGCTTCGACACTTGAGATATTAGCCAAGGAGGAAGAAAAGAAGTGTGAACTTCTAGATTTACTGTCAATTCAGTCGCCATTGCTACTTCTGAAGTTATTGTCACATCTGAACTTACCATAGGTGTCGTGACAATTGGAGAAGTGTCTGTCATCATCGCTCCTGTAGTTGACACATTGAGCTGATCACGCATTGACTCATTCATGAAACGATTGAATTCATTTTCAGAAGTGATGTCATATGTTGGCGAAGACAAGCTAGGAATGGACGATGGAGGGCTTGACAGTATATCAACCGTATGGATGCTTGTCACTGAAGGAGTATCAAGCTGGGTTGATGCTGTAGGGATAGGGGATATCTCGATTGCAGGAATGCATGTGGTAGGAATAGGTGACGAGGGAATAGGAGGTGGAGGAGTTCTTGAATCTGGAGGGGTATGAGGAACATTTGAAGTCACAGGCGATGATGTTCTGGGAATTTCCTCAACTACATTTTCAGGAGGAGAAGTAGTTCTTTCTTGATCATGCCCGGGATCCTGTTGATCACCCTCTTGTCTCTCCGATTCTGGTTCACCTTCAAAATCACCTTCAGATCCTTCTTCAAAATCTTCATCAGACTCTTGCCCACTTTCAGAAACCTCTTCTGCATCGGAGTCTGCTTCTGCTGAATCTTCATCTTCAACGGATTGGTCACTTGAAGTTTCTTCTTCATCGGAATCTATCTCCTCTAGATTAGGATTTTTACCTTTAGAGCGAGATGGATTAGATTATGTGATTACCGTCTCTGGGATGGACTGAGTATCCTTCTTTCCAACAGTGAACTTGATCCTAGGACCTCTTCGTGAAGAAGTGGGAACGGCCGCTGATTTATTTTTGTCACGGAGTTCTTGTTGTTGGCGAGCTTCTGCTTCAGATTCCTCTCCTTCTGAGTCTGTTTTGAAACTTTTCATTGCATAACCATGTTTATGTAACCATTCTTCTGTGTTGGCTACGATTGGCCTCAACCTTTCTCTCATGCTGGTAACTTCTTTCCTAGACCATTGTATTGCAGGTAACGACCTTTTAGCAATGCCTTGCTCATCATAGACAGCATTCATGATATCACCTAGATCTTCAAAATCCTCTGGTAGGTCAGCAATACCAAGATCTCTGATCTGTTGAACCGTCAATCTGCAATAGTCCATTTTGCGAATGGCTTCTTCATCTCTGCAATCATCCCAGATGTCCTCAAAATGGTACCTGTGAAGGTGACCCTTTTGCAACTTTTTTCTGACATCTCGGTAATCAAAATCAAACCTATACCTGTAGGTTTTGATGGTCATGATCTGCATTTTAGCATAAACAGACTTAGCTTTTTGAGAAGTTTGGAAAGTATATCGGTCGATGGTCAGTGGGAACTTGAATCCACACTTGTGGTTGCTTCTTCGTTCTTTTTGCACTGACATCAACTGTCTGCATGTTTCCATGAGAACCCACTTATCCGAAGGATAACGTGGTAGCATGTAGGGACAACCAGTGTAGCAGCCTACTCTCAAGTAAGTAAACATTGGGAATTGAAGAAATATGCATCCAAATTTACTTACCACCTTATAAGCCTCATCAGATACTCTTCTTCTTTCCAGAGCTGGATCAAAATTGAAGAGCAAAGGCGTAAAGAAAGCATCAGTGACCCGTCTAAAATGATGAAAGATTTCCTTTAGCTCCAATTGATAGAAATATCTGTACATAGGTACCATCATTCGATTCCCTTTCGTAGATAGACTTGGGAATTGTCTCATCACAGCCGCCACGTACACTAGGTAAGAAGTCATGTAGAACTTCAATGTAGAAGGAGCATTGATCAACTGCTCGTGTATTTCATCACTGATTTGTTTGCCCCAGTCAATATGCACCTTCTGCCTTCTAATGATCTTGATGTATTCATACATCCAATCGTGAAAAGTGGATGATTCCGGCAAGCCTTTTACTCTGCTTAGAAATGTGATCATATCTTTGACGTCATCTTTGAAGTCACTTCGCAAGAGTCCTTTTGGCCATCTAGAAACAGATGATCTAGGCTTCTTTAACCATTGAGTGTTCATCAACTGTTTAGCTTTATTGGGATCAACATCAAAGATCTCCTGTGCTTTTGATATAGAAATATCAATATATTTCTCCATATGAGGGACCTTGAAGACAATATCAAAGAAATCAGGGTCGAGTCTCAGAATCTCGTGCCCGGAAGAATCGATCACACTCCTAATTTCTCTGATGTAATGAGATGCAACCTGAAGAACAAACTTTGTATTGTGTGCAGCTGTAGGAAACATTGCCACCAAATGAAGGTTGCTGTGTACGATTGCTCTCATTGAATCAGGAAGAGGCTTCATCTCTGTTTGCTTTGCGAAATCAATCAAGTCTTGATGACTGACCTCTGTGTCTTTTATCTCTTCGACCTTGGAGAGCACTACAGTCGGTGGATAGACACCTTGATATTTGTACTTCATCTTGCCTTTGGCTTTCGAAGAAGAAGGAGGCTTAGTAGCAGTCATAAAAAAGAACTGGAACTTTGATCACTTTGACTTGACGATTTTTGAAAAGAGACTGCAATCCGTTTAGCCATAACAAACATTAATTGTTAGGAAACATGGGAAAGCGCAAAATGAGCAATGAGGATGGGAAAGCATGGAGCAGATGACAAGGCACGCAAAATGATGCACAAAGGCGGAAGAACAAGGTTCTGGAGTGCACTGGTCGAAAATGAAGCTCATTCGGAAAGGATTGGCGAAAACTTGGAAAAAGTGTAAGGGCGCCCTTACATCTCAGGAAATTCACTTTTGATGCAAGGGTGCTAAATTTTAGCGCCCTTACATTTCTTTAGAGTTAGAAAATTTGACAAGTTTCAAAATTTCATAGCGCCAAAATTTAGCGCTTCAACATTTTTGGCAAATTTTGAAAAACAGATGTAAGGATGAGTATAAATAGCGCTCAATGCTTGGCAATGCAATTGTTTGTAACATGAAAGCTTTGGAGACAATTTTGTTTGCCTTTGGATAGGGTTACAATTTGTATCATCATTATTGTGAAAATGTTCAAGAGATCTCACAAAGAAACCCTCTTTGAGAATGAGAGATCTCTTCAAAGTGATTGTGTAAAGACGTGATGCAAGGCGACAAGGAAGGAAGTTACCATCAAAGATGTTTGAAAGAAAAGCAAGACGAAGAATGCAATGAAAATGAAACGCAAGAATTTGCATTGTGTGAGGATAAGATGAAAGGCACGAATGGAGAAGAACATGCATAGGGAGAAAAGAAAAGCGAATGAAGAGAAAACGCGAATGGGAAGAAAGAAACGCGTGGGAAGAAAGAAGAGAAAAAAAAAACACGTAGAAGTAAAAAACATGAATGGAGAAGAAAGAAATGCGTAGGGTAAAACAAATACAAAGCTAAAACTCATATGAAGAACTTAGATCATATACAAAAATGAATGAAAAAGAAGAGAAAGCAAGGAAACGACTTACCAGAATGAAACATGAAGATTGCTGAAGAATAAATGGCGAAATCCTCAAAAATGTTTTTTTGCAGTTTGAAGAAAACTCACCCAGCAAGAAGAAAAGAAAGCCAAAAGATCATAATAATGAAGAATGGCGAATTAAAACACCTTTAAGTGAAAAGGAAAATTAAAAACCTAACTCAAGTCGAGCAATAAATTTAGGCACGAAAAGTGGCACGATTGACGAAAAATGCGAAAACATGAAGAAACGTGCCAAAGCCATAAAAAAGTTTAAGTGGAGAAGAAAAGTGTAATGGCGCTAAAATTTAGCGCTATTGAACTTTTTAGAAATTTCACTATATGCAGGGGCGCTAAATTTTAGCGCCCTTGCATTTTTATACTTAGCCAATTTTGGCTTCAGGGCAGGAGTGCACTTTTTCAGTGCCACTGCATTTTTGTAATTCACTAAGTACGGACAGTGAGACTTCGCGAAGGATCTCGTTTCAAAGGTCTTCACGAGGCGAACATGGGAGAAAGATCGAATTGACTATTCAAGGTTTAGGAATTCATTTCGAGGTGCCTTGAAAATCACTTCGTTATGCGTACTTGAACTTCACGAATCCTAGGAAATAGACAAGTTTCGTAGGGGGGTTATCCGTGGAACGATCGCTGCTAGATTTTGTGATAACAGCTAGCTCCTGCTAGGGATCTTCCTTCGGTTGTTCTTTTGAAAAGAACGAAGGGAGAAGAATTCCAGCATTCAAGTGCCTTTATCCATCCATTGGGCTTGGAGTCAGGCGACGACGACGACAGAAACAAAAACGTAAAGAATCAAAAGGACTTAAAAATAAAAAGTATTTACATACCAACGCCAACTTCTTTACTGCGTAAAATGCTTGAGATGTTGCCCACTGTGAGGAAGGGAAAATGGCGTTCCATCTTTGTATGCTAACAAGAAACTATTTTCACCATGCAACTAATGTATTTGGAAAGGTCCAGCCCATAGTGAGTCGAATTTCCCGTGCATACCTTTTGGTTCTCTTCGTTTGTCCCACAAGAGAATGATGTCACCAATTTGAAATTCTCGAGACTTAGCTTTTTTGTCAAACAGCTTCTTCACTTGGTCCTGGTGTTCCGCGATGCGGTCAGCCACTTGAACCCGATTCTCTTCCAATTCGAAGAGATACATGATACGCTTATCAACATAATTGTCAAACGTCTCATCCTCAATGGCCTTAGCCAACTTGAGGGCTGGTAGTTCCAAGGTTATAGGAATCTCAGCATTCAACCCGTACAAGAGTTGAAAAGGAGACATGTCGATTGCTCACTTTAGAGTTATTCTGTCTGCCCACAAAGCATCAAACAAAGCCTTGTGCCACAAACGTTGATTCTCGTCCACTAGCTTGCAGATTATAGTTACCAGATTCTTGTTACTAGATTCCGCTTGACCATTACCCTGCGGGTAATAGTCGGAAGAATGTGACAAAGTTATACCATGTTCGAAACAAAACTCTGTGATCTCGCTTGATGAGAAAGCAGAAGCATTGTCCGCAACAATCTTGTTCGGCACACTGAACCTGGAAATAATATTTTCTTTTAAGAAACTGCACACCACCTCTGAAGTAGCACGCTTGGTAGGTATTGCTTCCACCCATTTGGTGAAGTAGTTCGTAGCAGTTAAAACGTAGATATGTCCGGCACTTGATGATGGATTAACTGCACCTATGAAATCAATGCCCCATTGTTGGAAAGGTTCATCAATCACAACAGGTTTTAATGGCAAAGATGCCAACTTGGGATGACTGACAAACTGTTGGCACAATTCACACTTATGCACCCAAGAGTACGTGTCCTAAAAAAGTGTGGGCCAGTAATACTTCGCTCTCAGGATTTTGTGAGCGGTTACTGGTGTTGAGAAATGTCCACCACATGCTAAATCATGATAAGATTTCAGCAACTTTTGTTGTTGTTCTTTATCAATGCATCTGAGAAATGTCTCGTCCATTGCACGCTTATACAAGCCATTGTACCATAAGACAAAATTAGCTGACTTCAGCTTGACGGTTCTCTTTTCCTTCGAAGTCAAGTGATTGGGACATTCTCCGTATGTCAGGAAGTGGGCAATGTTGGAATACCATTCGTCAGTGGTGCTAACAAATAGTACCATTGGAAGTGTACTGGGATCAACCTCTTCCTCATTTGAGACTTCTTCATCCCCTGAAATTTCTTCATCTGGATTATTTTCTACAATAAGTTGACAAAGACCACGTCCACGTATCAGCTTAGTGGGTTTTATCTCCAGATCATATTCCTGGATCTTGGCAATCCAGTTGCCTCTTTTCGTTCCAAATTCCTGTTGTGTTAGGATAGATTTGACAGTCGAATCTAGGATGAGAACTTTCACATGACTACCTAGAATGTAGAACCGAAAATGCTTGACAGCTTTTTCAATTGCAAAAGCGTGCTTTTCCATCTGAGAATATTTCAATTCGTAATTCTTCAGGGGGCAGCTCATGAATGCAATGGGGGATTCAAAACCCTCATCATTTTCTTGCATCAAAATTGTTGATAGTGTATGCTCGGAAGCATAACTGTACATAACAAAATCTTTGGTGTAGTTAGGGCAAACCAACACAGGCGCATGAGCAATGGCCTCCTTGATGTCATCGAAAGCTGCCTTGCCTTCTGCCGTCCAATGAAAAGTGGCGTTACCCTTCATCATATTCACAATGTGACGAGTCTTTTCAACAAAATCTGGGAGAAACCTCCTTAGGAAGTTTACTTTGCCGAAGAAAGAATGGACGACTTTCTTGCTTGACGAAAAAGCGAGGGATTTGATTCCATTGACTCTTTCCAAGTCAATCTTGATTCCTTCAGCAGATACAACGTGACCAAGAAGTTTACCTTCTGTCACCCCAAAAGTTGACTTTTTGGGATTGAGGAAAATGTCGTGCTGACGGCATCTCTCTAGAGTTTTCCTCAAGTGGTAGAAATGTTCATGACGTTGCTTAGAGAAAACCATAAGATCATCAAGGTACACTACAATGAACTTGCCCATCATGTCGTGAAAAGCGAGATCCATGGCACGTTGGAATGTAGCGCCGGCGTTGATCAAACCAAACGGCATCCTGCGATACGCAAAGGTTCCCCATGGCGTTGTGAAAGTGGTTTTGTGTTGGTCACTTGAATTAACTTCAATTTGATTATAACCGGAAAATTTGTCTACCATGGAGAGCATCTCGGATCCAGTTACATTTTGTAGAACTTGATCCATCACTGGAAGTGGATAATTGTCTTTGAGAGACAATTGATTTAGATTTCTGAAATCTACACAAATGTGGATTTCACCATTCTTCTTACGAACGGGGACGATATTGGCTATCCACATCGAATGGTGGATAGGGAATATTATCCATGCGTTCAACATCTTTTGAACTTCCGCCAAAATTGTTCGAGAGATCTTGGGATTGTACTGCCTCTGCTTTTGTTTGTAAGGAAAAGCTCCAACCTTGAGAGGAATGTCATGTTGCACTTCCTTAGGCCGAAATGATTTTAGATCGTCATATGAATTTTCCAAGACGTCAATGTACTCTTGCAGTAGCTGAGCAAACTATCTTCTTTCTTCGGCCGTGCAACATTTGCCAATGTTGACCATCTTAGGATTGGCTTCAGTTCCTAAATTTATCTGTTCTACTTCATTTGATGATTCAAAATCTGAGAGTTGCTTCTTCACGTGGCGATCATGCTTGTCAAAAAGCTTTTCCAAGGATACCAATCCTTTAGGGATCTTATTCCCTTTGAGTTGCAGATATTCCTCGCTTGTAACCGGATCTATATTGGACACGGATTCTCGAAGCGGAGAATCGCTGCCCTCAAAATACAACTCATCAAAATTCTCTACTTTCTCAAGAAAGGCGATAATTTGATGGTCATCATTGAAAATATGCCAGTTCTCTGAATTATCAGGTACACTTGGGCGGAAAACCAACTCTATAGTGTAAGTAGAACCTTGGAAGTCTTTGTGTGGCACCAAGAGCGTGGTAGAGATTGCGAGGGAATCAGCTCTAGTATTGTATTCTCTGGGAACAACAGAGATATCAAAAGCTTCGAATTCCTCAATGGAATCCCATACTAGATTATGATAATGCCTGAGTCTCTCATTTTTTGTTTGATAGAGATTTCTTACTTGACATACTATCAGCTCGGCATCACCTTGTGCATGAAGATTTTTTATACCTTTCTTCAACGCAACTTGCATTCCCAACAACAGGGCTTCATACTCGGCAGTGTTATTGGTGTTATCAAACTGCAACTTGAAGGAGAAAGGGAAAAAATTTCCTGATGGTGAAATGAAGACCATTCCTGCTCTAGAGCCAGTCGAAGAGAAGCTACCATCAAACTTGAGCAACCAGAGAAGCTACCATTCCGGGTATGCGGCGAATGCGTATTGCACATCTTTGATCTGACCGATCAATGGCACTTGTTTATTCTCCATGGAAAAACAACGGCTGAAGGTTTTGGTCATTTCAAGGCCTAACGCAGTAGCCACCTTGGCGGGCATCACATTGTCAGATGCACCAGAGTCTATGACACAGTTACTTAGCTTGAAACCATTTACAAGTAGGGAGATGAAAAACAGATCAATGCGTCCGGAAGCGGTTGGAGGATTAGATACAAGGTTACTCTGTGATACCTTGGGTTTAGGAGTAACTGGGATGTCAGGAGGAGTATCCCGACTTGGGGAAATCTTTTTATCATTTACGAACTTGACAAGCCTATCGAATTGGTCGGGGTTGGCTTTGAGTTATTCAACCTCGGACATTTGAACCTTGGTCTTCTTGGCATGGTCAATAATGTCAAAAGCCTGGAAAGAGCTTTGTAGGTTGGAAGTCGTAACTTCGCTGATTGGTTTCACAAAAGTCACACTGGTCTTTGGAATGGGAGGATTAGCTTTAGGAATAACGGGAGTTGACGAAGGAGAACGAGGTGCACTTACTTGTGGATTTGCTGCTTTCTTAGGTTGCCAAGGGAGGGGAGATCCTCTTTTGGCGATCGTTATTGGCGGCTTCTCTTTTTCTGGAACAGCAGCAGCTTGAGCTTTGTCAAGTTGATTTTGTTGATGTCGCGTAAAAACAGCGTAAGTGTCAGTCACCAAGTCGTCTTCTTCTTCTTCTTCCTCCATCATTTGCAAATAGCTAATCTTGGAGTCGCCAACCGATTCAGTTTCTTCTTCTTGGAAGAGGTCGGCATTTTCTTCTTCAGGATATTCAGGCTGAGCATAATCATCTTGTTCAGTCTCATAGTACCTGGCAACATTGTTAGCAGGCGGGGCTTCCAGAGCAAGTCTTCTTGGAGGTGCTGGGAGACGATTCTGATTTTTGTTGCCAGCATAATTAGGAAAAGTCCTCCTAGGGACGTCCTTGTAGTTGTTACCATTGTTGTTGTTTGACACTTGCTTCTTAAGAGACAAAACTTCATTTGCCAACCTTTGGATCATAGGATCTGTAAAATTTGAGCTGGCAGTGGGGGTACTAACATTGGACGCCGAAGATGCTGAGGCTTGCATCCTTTTATTTCCATTAGTCCCCATCCTGATTTCTCCAGCAAGGATCATGTCGTCCTCCAGACTGGTAGCCAATTGCTGGGCTGCTTCAACGTTAACAAGATTTTCCCTACGCAAGTAAAAACTCACCTTAGGTAGTTGAGTGTTGATGAAGAAGCACTTCAGGTTATGATATGTTGGTCTTGCATCATTTGGGATCCACGTCACCAATTTATTGAATTTCGCCACAAACTCACGCATAGGCTCGTGAGCTTCTTTACGCATAGTGGTGAGTTGCGCCAATATAGCATGTGAATCTTCAGCAGGCTTAAATCTTTCTTCAAATTTAGTGTGAAGAGTGGCCCAATTGGTGACAGAAGCATTAGGAAGAGTAAAGAACCATTCAGCTGCAACCCCTTGAAGGGATTCAATGAACAATCTTATAGAAACATCTTCGTGTTCAATGCCAAGAACGCCACATACGATGTAGAATATGGATATGTGCTCATCGGGGTGTTGTTTGCCATCACCTTGAAATTTCGGAAGATGCTTCCTAGATACACGTGGCAGTTCGTGCAAAGGCGGAGTCAAACGGAGGGGACCGAAAGCATTTCCCCATAGTCCTGTAGGTGGTGCGGCCATGACTGGTTGCGCAACATGTACTTGAACAGGATGCCTGCGATAAACTGACCAAACACTTGGGATCGAAGATCTTTGGCTACGTGGAGGGAAGCTTATAGCCCATTGCAGTGGTGACCTTGCTCATGGAAGAGTAAATGGAAAGTCATGTTGCAACAACTCTTCAAAGAGTGGATCTGTTATTCCTTGAGCCCTCAATCCTCTTGTATATATTCGGTCTGCCAGAATGTAGATCTGAATACAAAGGATGTTATAGAGTAAAAATATACAAAAGAACAACAAGAAAAAGGAAACTTATCTACTTCAATCAGAAGCGTGAGGCTCAGATTGCGTATGTCATTTCCCCAGCGGAGTCGCCAAAAAAATGTTGGGTGAAAATTATGTAATCAACTTTTCGATAGATTACACAACTTGGACTTCAGCCATAGCTATGTGAGATGTGAGTCTCTCCTCTCGGAAAGGGGAGGCGCCCTTCTTACTGCTAACAGAAGCAATCATAAAACAAACAAGTAATTACAAAATGTACACGAAACTTACGGAGTGGGGGGGTGTGTTACATTCATCCTTCTCTCTTTTTTCAGAGAAGATGTTTACAATGCCTCACCGTTGGGAGTTCACAATTCTTGATAACCTTAAACTAACAACTAGCAGTAATACCAATACCTCTATCTCGTCAAAGCGAAGCGTAGAGATACCAGAAGTGATTAATAATAAACAAATAAAGTAAAAAAGGGAAAGCTCACGAATGTTGTAGTTTGGTTGTTTGAGGACTTCGACACTCATCGGAAGATTCTTCACTACTTGAACCTTGTTGTCACCACCAACGTTCATTTGATCAAATATAAGGGCAGACCTACAAACAAGAACTTGTGGAAAGTGCTTGAGTCTGACCACGGGGCAATACTTGACACAATAAAGAGTAGAGCAGACCTAGGTGGTTCCCTGGATTGATTGGTAAGTATGCACATTGAATTTGTAAATTCATGTTATTGATCATTACCTTATTTCAAGCATTTAAGTTTGAATATATAAGGGTTTTCAAAATTGCATTAATCTAGATATGCAAAATGTTGGTTATATGTTGCTCTCTATTTGGTGCAGGGGCACCAAGCTTCGATGGTTGTCATTAGGGTGATGAAGTCTTGTTTTGGCTTGGATAAGGTCATATAGACCATTTATTGATGTAATAAGTCTATTTTAGTGGTTATTAGTGAGTTATAAGGTTTAAGTTGCAAATTTTCTAAATTAGTGCAAAGTGTCATTTTTCAAATTTTGAAGTGCAAGAAATACATAGTGGGGAAGTTGAACGGTCAGAGAAGGAAAAAGGTCATTTGTGGTGTTGGTTTTCAATAAATTCTTGATTAAGGGAGTTGAATATATGTATGTGAATCTCGAATGGAGTGTGTGGAGAAGAGTGGAATATTTGGTACAAGCATTGATCAATAAAGCTCTATTTTCTTTGTAAATTTGAGTTTGTTTTTGTCTTTTTCAGTGCTGTAGTAGTCAATTGCATGAGCCCGTACTAAAGGGAATTGAATAAAAGTGTTTTTATTTGGGTAGAGAGATGTGTTGGCAACATTTTTGTTTTTTGTGGCATTGAAATCCATCTTGTTTTGAGCTCTTAGGGTGGATTTTACTATAGGCGGGTCTAGAAGTCTAAATTTCAAGTTTTGAGGTCATCAAGTGATTTAATGGCTCATTCCACCTAATGTATATATTGTATCTCATTGGAATGAGACAATTAGGTGGGGAATAGGTTAGACAAATATTCTTGGAGTAGGGGAGATCATTTTGGAGTGATGGCGTGTACCCTTGGGTGTGAAAATGTGTGATTTTGAGTGGTTTTAGAGTGTGAATGGATGAAATCCTTTGGGGAAGTCATTTGTGAGAGTCTTTTGAGCATGTAAAAACATCATATGGTATGTTTGGGGTGTTGTATGTGATATTTAATTGTGGGAAGAGTGATTTTCAATAAGGCTCCTTGGAAAACCTAGGTTTGGTGGCTTGAGAGTGAGGGTTTAGTGGATTGATAGCTTGGTGAGCAGTTGGAGCTCTGAAAGTTATGAAATATTAAGGTTGGTAGCCTATTTAATGACTTTCCATGGTGTTTGACTTGATTGCAAGTGTTTGGGAAGGTGTCTCTTTGGAAAAGAGGCCTAATTGGCCTAGTTTCCCCTATGGTACGGTGGGATTTTGGAGAATACATTGAAAAACCCATCTCCAGGCCTCCTTTGACCTTATGAACACTTCAAAAATCCTTGTTTAAGCTTGCACATGCTTAATAATCCTTAATATAATGCTTCCCCCAAAATTCACCCACTTTTAGTCTTTAAAACCTTAATTTTCCATTAAAAAATGCACTTCTGTCAACTAGGGCTTCATGCCCAAACATACACATGACCTCCCCAGTCCTTGCAAACCTTCAAAAAAATCAAACTCCACTAGATCTCACTAAAACCATCTGGTTCTAGCCTTCTTCAAAACAAATTCTTCAATCTGCTACTTCAACCCATGCCTTTTAGGCCTGAATTCATGCATTATATACTTGCTTGTCATTTGAATTGTCATTAATGAAATTATATATTAACTTATATGTTTATCTTATTTTACTCTTTTAGGAGTAGGTGTTGGAACACTTGAAGGAGTAGGTTTTGAAACACCTCAGGGAGGAGGTGTCGAAACACCTAAAAGAGATAAAGAAAAAGAGATGCCTAAAGAGGTATGTGTTTATTTTATTTTTTGTTTGGTAAATATGTTCCTATTATAGGAAATTGTATGCTAACTTGTATCAATTTGATGTTTTTGTTCACATACATAGATTGATATTGCAAAAGTTGGTATGATTGGTTCTTTGAGAGGGACATATTCTAGAACGCATGACGGTTTGAAGAGACATATATATGAGGTAATCAAGATTTCAATTTTAGAGTTCAATTATAATTCAATGTATATTGATTTTGATGTTAATTATTCAATTTTAAATTATATAATATAACTAATCTCAATTGTGGTTTGAATTTTTCTTGTGCAGTTACCTTCAGAGCCAAAGAGTGCTTCAAAGAGGCTCCATTTTGATGATCCACCAGTAGTTTAGGATGAGATAGACATTTTGGCATGTATATTTTGAATAGATATTGAGATGGCATATGCCACATTTTGTAAAACTTTGTTTGAGTTGGCGTTGATGCCATTTTTGTATATGGACATACACTTGATTATTGGATAATTTGATATATAAAAGTTGAGAATCAAAATAATTTGTTCGTCATGTGCATGTTTAAACTATTTGAAAATTTAATCTTGAGCAATGGTTAAATATCAATGTCCAATAACATAAAAAATAATGGTTATATTATATAGTTGACAATAAAAAATAATTAATAATGGTTAAATTATATCATATATTTCTTAGTTATATTATGGTTAAATTATATAGTTTAAACAACTTTGAAGACAAGAACAATGGTAAAGTTTAACATTTTAACTTTAAAGTCTAAATACACAAATTTCTTTGTCTCACACTACATATTTCATATTGTATTATCATTACATATTGAAATTCAAAAAATATCATAGTTTTATATTGATAGACATGCCAAAGTGATGCAGAGTAGGGTGGCAAACTCTCAACAAACCAACTACCCTTTAATCTTCCTTCCAGACACAAAACACCATTGGACAGTCATGACCAGGGTACATAAGCACTAAATCAACAATCATCTTCCAATGAAACATTCACCAACACTCCAAAACTCAAAACCCTCACTTTTGACAAGTTTCAAGGGGGGTTTATTGAAAACCTCACCTCCAAACCTCTCTTCACTATTTCAATGCCTCCAATGCCTTCAAATATGTCTTCCCTTTCTTAATTAACTCTTACAAAGTTCGGCCCCAAGTGTTTTCCATCACTACCTACTCTTAACCTCCAAATTTCACTCAAAACACACTTTCTTGACAACTAGGCATCATGCCCAAACCAAAAAATGGCCACCCCTGCTCCTGAAATCATGTACACATGCCCCCTACACCTAATTATTCCATTCCACCAAGTTACAGTAGAATACAATGGGTGGAAAAGAGATTTGGTGGAAATTTCCATGCTGCCCTTGTGGAAAAAGCATGAATTTAGGCCTAGGAGGCATAGCTTGAAGTAGCAGATTAAAGCAATAGTTTGGAAGAAGGTTAGAACTTGGTTGTTTCAGTGTTATCAATTGGAGTTTGATGTGATATAAGGTTTGCAAAGGCATGGTAGGTCATTTGGATGTTTGGGCTTGAAGCCCTAGTTGAACAAAAGAGTGAAAATGGGTGAAATTGAGAGGTTTTAAGAAGGAAATGTGTGAGAAATTTAGGGGCAACAAAATTTGAAGGTGAATTAAATTTTTTTAGGGTGAAATAAGAGTGTTTGAAAAGATTTTGAGGTTGAATGAGGTCTGGAGATGGGTTTTTCTATAAACACCTGCTTATTTGGTGAAAAATGAGGGTTTCATGAAAGAGGGTCTTAGCAAGCGAGTTTTGACTTAGTGGTTGAAGAATTTGTGGTTTTGGAGGTAGTTTGAGGACTATCCAATGGTATTTTGAGTGGGAAGCAAGATTGAAGGAGAGTTCCTTTGTTAAAGTGGGCTAATTGGAGCCCCTTTTCGAGCGTTCAAGGTCAGTTTGATGGTATCGTTCCAAAGTAAGTACATGTGATTCTGTGATATGTTTAAAATTTCCCTAATGGGTTCCTAAAATGGTAGTTTATTTGTGGCTTTGAGTATTCTCTTCAAAGTTGTGAGAGGAAAACCTAGGTTGCACACCTACAAGACTAAACAGTGAAGTTGAGAAGATTCACCCTTGTTAGGGTTTGAAGATTGGAAGTTTAATTTCTTCAAGTGAATTTGAGTTTGGATAGTTGTGGACCTCCCTTTCATTGCATCACAAAGGACCTTATTCATGATCAAAAACATTAAGACACCCTAAGCACTAACTGGTGTAGGGGCACCAAGAGCATTTTATGCAAATGTTAACAATTGAAGACTTTTGGTTGTTTAGGGGTATTTGAGTCCTTTTGTTCAAACAATAAGTTCATTTAGACCATTTTATGATGTAAGGAGTCTTTTTATAGGTCTTTAGGTGGTTGGAAGGTCTAAGTTGCAAAATATTGCAAAAATTGCAAAATTGTGTAAAAGTTGTCAAAATTGCAACTTATTGTCAAATGGTGGAAGTTCAAGAGTCATCTTGTTGTAGTTCATGGAGAAATCAATTGGAATTTGTTTAGTCATGTTTAGGCATGGTCCTCTTTCGCACCCAAACACGTCGAATCACTCTGAGCTACGTTCAACTGGCTGAATCCCTTAAGAGTCTGAAGTGCAAAATGGCTGAAAACTTCAGCATGACGTTACTCAGACACTGTTATGCATAGAAAATTCTCGTATGAGCCTATGGGATTTCATGTTGAGCCCTTCTACAATAACCTCTCTCAGTTTTCGCTATTTCAGAGGTGTTTTCCTATGGTGGCGAGATTTCACTTGGGGAAAAAGTTGTCAAATACAAGTAGTGCAAAGTTGCAAAGTGGTGCAACTTTCATTCTGCAACTCGTGTTACCAAAATAATTATTCCAACGCATCTGAGTGGGTATGTTTACACTAGGAATGGTCCTCTTTCACACCCAAATGCACTGAATCGCTCCACGCTATGTTCAACCGGCTGAAACCCTTAAGAGTTTGAAGTGCAAAATGGCTGCAAATTTTAGCATGACGTTACTTAGACACCATGATGCTTAGAAACTTCTTGTTTGAGCCTATGGGATCATGTTGTGCCCCTCTACAATAACCTCTCATTTTTCGCTATCTCGGAGGCGTTTTCTTGTGGTGACGAGATTTCGCTTGGGGAAAAAGTTGTCAAATGCAAGTAGTGCAAAATCGCAAAGTGGTGCAACTTTCGTTTTGCAACTCGTGTGATCAAACTAACTGTTCCAACATGTTCAAGTGGGTACTTTTATGCTAGGAATGGTCCATTTTCACACCCAAATGCGCTGAATCATTCCGAGCTACGTTCAACCGGCTGAATCCCCTAAGAGTTTGAAGTTCAAAATGATTGAAAACTTTGGCATGACATTACTCGAAAACAGTGGCACTTAGAAAATTCTCGTCTAAGCCTATAGGATCGTGTTGTTCCCCTCTATAATAACCTCTCTCAGTTTTTTCTATCTCAGAAGCGTTTTCCTATGGTGGAAAAAATTCGCTTGAGAAAAAAGTTGTCAAATGCAAGTAGTGCAAAGTTGCAAAGTGGTAAAAATTTCGTTTTGAAACTCATGTAACAAAACTAATTGTTCCAATGCATCCAAGTGGGTACGTTTACGCTAAGCATGGTCCTATTTCACACCCAAACACACCGAATCACTTCGAGCTACATTCAACTGGATGAATCCCTTGAGAGTATGAAGTGCAAAATGGCTGCAAATTTCAGCATGACGTTACTCGGACATCGTAATGTTTAGAAATGTCTCATCTAAGCTTATGGGATCGTGTTGAGCTCCTCTACAATAGCCTCTCAATTTTTGCTATCTCAGAGGCATTTTCCTATGGTGGCGAGATTTCGCTTGCAGAAAAAGTTGTCAAATGCAAGTAGTGCAAAGTTGCAAAGTGGTGCAACTTTCGTTTTGCAACTCGTGTGACCAAAATAATTGTTCCAACGTGTTTGAATGGGTACGTTTATGTTAGGAATGGTCCTCTTTCACACCCAAACACACCGAATCGCTCTGAGCTACGTTCAATCGATTTAATCCCTTAAGAGTTTGAAGTACAAAATGGCTGCAAACTTTAGCATGACATTAATCAAACACCATGATGTTTAGAAACTTCTCATCTGAGCCTATGGAATCGTGTTGTGCCTCTCTACAATAATCTCTCTTGGTTTTCACTATCTCAGAGGCATTTTCATGTGGTGGCGAGATTTCGCTTGGGGAAAAAGTTATCAAATTCAAGTAGTGCAAAGTTGAAAAGTGGTGCAAATTTCGTTCTGCAACTCGTGTGACCAAACTAATTGTTCCAACATGTCCAAGTGGGTACATTTATGCTAGGAATGGTCTTATTTTGCACCCAAATGCACCGAATCGCTCCGACCTACGTTCAACCAGTTGAATCCCTTAACAGTCTGAAGTGCAAAATGGCTGCAACCTTTAGCATGACGTTACTCAGACACCATGAAGCTTAGAAAATTCTCATCTGAGCCTATGGGATCATGTTGTTCCCTCTACCATAACCTCTCTCGGTTTTCGCTATCTTGGTGGCATTTTCTTGTGGTGGTGAGATTTTTCTTGGGAAAAAAGTTGTCAAATGCAAGTAGTGCAAAGTTGCAAAGTGGTGCAACTTTCGTTCTGCAACTCGTGTGAGAAAACTAACTGTTCCAACGCATCCAAGTGGGTACGTTTATGCTAGGCATTGACCTCTTTCACACCCAAACGCGCCGAATCACTCCGAGCTATGTTCAATCGGTTGAATCCCTTAAGAGTCTGAAGTGCAAAATGGCTGCAAACTTTAGCATGACGTTACTCAGACATTGTGATGCTTAGAAACTTCTCGTTTGAGCCTATGGGATCATGTTGAGCACCTCTACAAAAATATATCTCGGTTTTCACTATCTTAGAGGCATTTTCCTGTGGTGGCGAGATTTCGCTTTGGGAAAAAGTTGTCAAATGCAAATAGTGCAAAGTTGCAAAGTGGTGCAACTTTCGTTCTACAACTCGTGTGACTAAAAAAATTGTTCCAATGCATCTGAGTGGGTAGGTTTACGCTATGCATGGTCCTCTTTTGCACTCAAACGCGCTGAATCATTTTGAGCTATGTAATGTCCCCATTTTTGCGAGCATCAGAGTTCGGTGGATTTAGCCTATTATGCAACCCTCGTAGGCTGATAGGATGGATAGAGGGTCTTGATGGAGCTTGGCTTGGCTTCAATTATCAGATTGTCATCAGTTGGCTTTCGTTCGGGCTCGTTCGGACACTATTTGCTCGGATTGCTATTTTTAGCAGTTTTTAGCACTTAGCGGAGCACCCCTGCTATTTTTAGCAGTATGGTCTGGTCACGTGCAGAATCACTTCCTTCTTCGTGCATCGGGCATATATTGAGAGAGATATTAATATTTAATTGATTTAATTAAATATTAATTATTTGGCGCTTATGTTATAAAGTTATAATATTTTAAATATTATAACTTAAGTGATTTTTGCTGAAGGGGTCGCCCATCATTGAAGGGGCCACTTTTAATTATATTTTATAATTAAAAGTGCTTTCGAAAACTATTGAAAAATTAAAAAGAAAAGTTCGAATTTATTTAAATGAAACCTAATTGAGAAAATTCGAACTCTTGAGGAGATATAAGGGTTTCATTGGGTTTTGAGCTCATTATGTTATGAAATCAATTTTTGATCAAGTCTTCTTCAGAGAACGAAGCCAAGGGTTTCAGTTGTCTACAGGCATTGGAGAACGAGCCATCTTCAGTGTTGCAGTTCAGAGGCTGTGAAATATCAGCTGATCTATTGCATTCAGAGAGATATCTTCATTTAGAAGTTATCACAGAACGTTCACAGAGTTTCTTTCAGCTTGCTGCAATAATCAGGTTTTCATCAAAATATCATTGCCTTTTTAGTTGCATGTTATCGGATCTTATTTGTAATCATTTCAGAAGATTAATAAATAGTCTGGCATCAGGAGATTCAGTAGATTCTATCATTTTCAGAGTTGTATTATTTTATTTAAATTTATTCAGCAATTTCTTTCAAAATCGCACTTCAATGGTTTATGCAATAAACACGTTCAAAAACAATCAAAACAAGCAGTTTTCAGAATCAGGGAGAACAGGGGTTTCTACAGTGGTATCAGAGCGGTTTCCTACCATCCTGTGTTGGTTTTCAAAACAAAAAATTTCAGATTTCTAGGGTTTGAAACTTTTGTTGGAAGATTATTTTAGATATCAGATATTTGGGGTTTTTAATTGCAAAGAGCTTTGCATATTAAATATTGCAGATAAGACAAATATTGGAAAAAGGGATCGAATTACTTGTGTCTACAGAAAAAGATAAAATTCTGTCAGCTAATTGTCAACCAATCTCTATAGGAAATAATGTCACAAAAAAAATAAAAAATAATTATTGACCAGCCACCACTGCAGATTGAGAAAAATAGTGGCGATCTGAAGTTTAAAAATTAAAAGAAGAATAAAAGAAAAAAAATCGCGGTCAATGGATGAGACGAGAATTTAAAGAGACAAAAAACTGAGTCTTTCAGACAAATCGTGGGGTTTGCAAATACCAAGGAGACGATACTCTAAATAAGCCGATATATTATTGAGAAGATTGTGATTCTCACATAGCGTCAGAAACTATAGAAAGGCTAAATTATTCAAAGGGAGCCGTCAGAAATACGTGGCTTCTAGTGTATCGATCAGATATTGGTGGTGGTCGAATTTTTATTGAGAAGAATCGAAGCTAAAAATAATATCGCTTTTTGAGCTGCTTGAAATTGTGGCTTTGATAAAGAACAATGCATGTCTTATTGTGGGGGGGGGGAATCGAATATAATATTCGATTAAAATTGGAACGCAATTCCTAAAGGTGGATTTAAATGTTTTGATAAAGACATTTTAAGTTTCGGGAGTTGCTTGAGTTAGACGGTAGAGCAAAGATAAAGGTGATCGATTGGGAATAAATCGTGGGGTAGCTAAAGAGCGAATGAGGAGAAGTCATTTTAGTGCTTTATCGGGTCCTGCTTAAGGAAGAATAGAGTCTTTATTCGACTCCAGATGAAGACAAAATAAGGCTGTCGCCAAGTGTCCATCTCTTCCTTGATGGATATCGAAAGCTGGAAAGAGACAAATAATTTAAGAAAATCGTATTCTTGTTTTGAATAAATCGCAGCTTTCTTGGCAATTTGGGGCCGCTTCATAAGGTGTCGAATATCACACAAGTTTAATATGCCAAGCCAGAATAGTAAGAGACAAAACACAAAAGCTTTGTAGAAGGCATTAGATTTAATAGAGCAGCTTGGAAGTCCAACGTATTTGGGAAAGTCGTGGTTTTTCAAAGAAGTGCAATTCTGGGTGCAACTACAGAATCGTGGCATATTTGAATTTGAAAAAAAAAAAAAATCGTTCGTACTAAGTCGAGGCCTACAGGAACAAAGTCAGTATATTGGCACCAGCTGGGCACTACAATTTGAGGGAAAATAGTGGCGTTTCATTAGCTGTTGGTGGGCCACTTGCAGTCAAGTCTGGAGACGTCCTCTTTTGGCATAGGCATTGGTGAAGTCAGCTCGACCTTGGGAAGTAAAGATCTAATTTATAAATTATCATTGCTGGCCAGGCATCGGTTCCCAGGTTATCAATTCATTATAGAATTTGTACTTAACTTTGTTTTGTTTGCTGGAATTAGAATTGGAGTTGGTATTGCCACCCAGTTGCTTTGGGAATCACTGTAATAACAGCAGTCTGTAGCTAAACTCCAGTGATTAGGCATTTCTCAAATAGTCCGGTTTGAGTACCTATTAGTGGGTTGGGGGGCGCTGTTGAGATCCTTCACGCAAGCAAGGTGTATTGGGCTGCCTAGAAGAGTCAATTCGAAGTTTCAGCTGGGCTACATCAGAAACTGCATATGACATTTACTGTCAGGAGCTGGCATGGTAAAACATCACCTGGTAAAAGTGTTTAGCTTGGAGTTCATTGACAGAACTGGCAGTTACATTAGTGCATTAAAAGTGTTTGTATTATTGTCAGATTGCTGTGAGCATAATCGAGTTGAGCTGCAATATTACATACAAAGGGAATTGGAAGCTTGTCTATGAAGTGTTTGTGGAAATGTCAATACATGCTCTATATTCATTTACATAATGATTTCAGTCATTGGTGTTCTGTAATTGCTGATAAATCAGTAATGCATCGAATTTGTAAGTCACTGCTAAGTCTTTAGAAGGTACCTTGGTGCACATGATATCATTACATAAACCCAGGAACAGAAAGAGAAATCATTTAACAGCAGAAGAAAATTGTACGGTAACTGTTTGACAAAATTTTTGAGGTAGAAAATCAAAGTTCTTTTTATCAGATTGGCAAGCTTGGACAGAAAAATGGTTGTCATGGTTTCTAAATTTGTTGATGAGATAATGGACGCTTATGAGGAGTACAAAGCACTACCAGATAAGATCAAAGAGCGTCTAAACTTCAAACAATATATGGAGCATCAGATGGATTATAACAAGGAAAGACGCAAATCAAAAAAATGTGAGCAGCTAAGTGTTGAGAGCACCTTAAATAATATTCAGCGAAAACTTATGCTTTCACAACGAAGATTAACTCATAGTTTGCAGCGGTATGAGGATTCCCTTTCTAGACGAACCTCATCACGAAGCAAAAATGAGAGACTTGGTGAAGTGTTCAAAAGTCTCTATGATGAGTTTGGTTTAAAATGTGATAAGTTAGCAGATCATGATCTTCAACCTACAGACAGACATGGGGTTGAAAATGAAATGGTGGTTGATAAGGAAATTTTACATCAAAAAATTAGTATGGTGGAGCCCCAAAATGATATTGACAACATCCCAGAGGATGTTATCAACATTGCTATCAGTTTTGATTTTTATGACAGCAGTGATAAAACTTTCCAACAACATGAGATAGCAATGATTTCACATGTGCAAAATGATTCTATTGAGTTGTCACAGGAAGGTACTCAAGATTTGGGTGCTAATGGTGCAGGATTCGATGTGGATTCATGTCATGGTGAGTCTGATTTTCCAGATCAGACCTTAGAAAATAAATTAGAAGGTTTGTATGTTGACATGGAATCCCAGGATTATGAATTGAAAAGTGATACAATTACACTGGGAGTGGAAGTGTGTGAAGACACTATCATATCAGCAGCTTCTACTTTATTAGTTGAGCCATCCTTTGAGGTACATAGCAGCAGTACCTTAGATGTTGAGATGTGCATGGATGAAAGCACACATGATGCTGCTTATCCTGTAGTGAGTGACAATGAATCAGCCTCATATCATAGTGCATATTGTGAACCAGAAAACTTGTATGGGGGTCTTAAGCTACAGAGTCCTCATCATTTGGTTGGGCAACTAAAAGTGAACGACAATATGATTGCCACAACCATTGAGCATTTTGATGTTGCTCGTCAGATGTTAGCTACCTATGGTTGGAGTACTCCTTTGACAGATGAGCACGGTGATAGTGGTTTTTCCCTTGCAGAGATACATGCACTTCGAGAAGCAATTGGAATGATGAAACAAAATTACTTAAAACTACTTGCAGACAGGGATTTTCTTCTCGAGTGGGATTGCATTTGTTATGATGCATTGCAGAGGAAGGAGGAGCAGGTCAATGAGCTCACTCATGAGCTTGAGGTGACTATGGACTCATTGGAGAGTGCTCAGTTGGCCCTTCAAGAGTCACAGTCACGGTTGGAGGAGCTGCCGTGGAGTTGAGTTTGGCACAGTCTCCACCAGCTGCAGATACAGTACAGTTATATACAGAGGCAGTTGATGAGGATCTTATATCCACGAGTTGTAGTGAGGATGTGGTTACATCTATCACAGATATTGGTGCAGTCAATTCAGCTGGGATGAGTGTTTTGGTTGAGAGCTCTTGTGATGAGATAGTTGATTTTTCTGAGAGTTGTGTGACAGATCACGTCACTACTTCATCGTCGTCACAGGAGATATGTGGGGCATCATCCAGTATGGAGATTTGTACTTATGCTGATTTGTTTCCCCAGGACTATGATGGTCAGCCATTGACAGAGGTGGGAGCATTTTATCTTGATTGCATAGTGAGGAGTGTTCATCGCTTCTCCTTTAGTCCACACATGGAGGATTTGATGATGCGTCGGTGTGGATTGGCTCCGGAGTTATACCATCCGTGGTGGGATGGGTATTCACCATCTTCAGAAGATGGGATTAGCGGCTACAAGCGCCGGACTCAGCTGTTTGTGGGGGATCACTTGCAGGGACAGCTATCATTTTTACATCATGTCGATATGTATCCAACTGGGTTTGCTACTTCTATGTCACAAGGTTTTCTTATGGGTACATGGTTACAGGATGACTATGGTGTTAGTTGGCATGATGTCTTGGTCAGTTATCACATTCATGAGGGTTTAGCAGAGGACAAGGAGAGATTCAGTGTAGCAGATGCTTCTAGTAGTTCTTTTCTCCGCATGACAGATGGATGTGAATTCAGATTGTATTGGGATCCAGGTGGTGACAGTTTTGGCACTGAGTATTGGATGGGTCCCATTGGGTTACTTCACTGCTCACAACATGGTGAAGTTGGAGGTAGTAGAGCGCAGTGGCAGCCTGAGGATGACAGACACGACAGACTTCCACTTTGGGTTTTGGATCCAGGAATAGCTTGCGCAGTTGTGTTTGTGTTGATGCTACAGGAGACAGTCAGAGATGTGTGGGACACTTTACAGTTCTTCTTTTGGGCCTTCTGAGGAGTCGGGTTTCTTTGCAGTAGAGATTGCTTGAGGACAAGCAATTTCAGGGAGGGTGGACTATAATGTCCCCATTTTTGCGAGCATCAGAGTTCGGTGGATTTAGCCTATTATGCGACCCTTGTAGGCTGATAGGATGGATAGAGGGTCTTGATGGAGCTTGGCTTGGCTTCAATTATCAGATTGTCATCAGTTGGCTTTCATTCGGGCTCGTTCAGACACTATTTGCTCGGATTGCTATTTTTAGCAGTTTTTAGCACTCAGCGGAGCACCCCTGCTATTTTTAGCAGTATGGTCTGGTCACGTGCAGAATCACTTCCTTCTTCGTCAACTTCAGACGGTTTGTGCATCGGGCATATATTGAGAGAGATATTAATATTTAATTGATTTAATTAAATATTAATTATTTGGTGCTTATGTTATAAAGTTATAATATTTTAAATATTATAACTTAAGTGATTTTTGCTGAAGGGGTCGCCATCATTGAAGGGGCCACTTTTAATTATATTTTATAATTAAAAGTGCTTTCGAAAACTATTGAAAAATTAAAAAGAAAAGTTCGAATTTATTTAAATGAAACCTAATTGAGAAAATTCGAACTCTTGAGGAGATATAAGGGTTTCATTGGGTTTTGAGCTCATTATGTTATGAAATCAATTTTTGATCAAGTCTTCTTCAGAGAACGAAGCCAAGGGTTTCAGTTGTCTACAGGCATTGGAGAACGAGCCATCTTTAGTGTTGCAGTTCAGAGGCTGTGAAATATCAGCTGATCTATTGCATTCAGAGAGATATCTTCATTTAGAAGTTATCACAGAACGTTCACAGAGTTTCTTTCAGCTTGCTGCAATAATCAGGTTTTCATCAAAATATCATTGCCTTTTTAGTTGCATGTTATCGGATCTTATTTGTAATCATTTCAGAAGATTAATAAATAGTCTGGCATCAGGAGATTCAGTAGATTCTATCATTTTCAGAGTTGTATTATTTTATTTAAATTTATTCAGCAATTTCTTTCAAAATCGCACTTCAATGGTTTATGCAATAAACACGTTCAAAAACAATCAAAACAAGCAGTTTTCAGAATCAGGGAGAACAGGGGTTTCTACAAGCTACGTTCAACCGGTTGAATCCCTTAAGAGTCTAAAGTGTAAAATGGCTGCAAAATTCAGCATGACCTTACTTGAACACCGTGATGCTTAGAAACTTCTCATTTGAGCCTATGGGATTGTGTTGTGCCCCTCTATAATAACCTCTTTCATTTTTTGCAATGTTAGAGGTGTTTGCCTGTGGTGGCGAGATTTCACTTAGGGAAAAAGTTGTCAAATACAAGTAGTGCAAAGTTGCAAAGTGGTGCAACTTTCATTCTGCAACTCGTGTGAAAAAACTAACTATTCCAATGCATCCAAGTGGGTACATTTACGCTAGGAATCTTCCTCTTTCGCACCCAAATGCACCGAATAGCTCCAAGCTACGTTCAACCGGCTGAATCCCTTAACTGTCTGAAGTGCAAAATGACTGCAAACTTCAGCATGACGTTAGTCAGACACCGTGACACTTAGAAAATTCTCATCTGAGCCTATGGGATCATGTTTTTCCCCTCTACAATAACCTCTCTCGGTTTTCACTATATAGGAGGCGTTTTCCTGTGGTGGCGAGATTTTGCTTGAGGAAAAAGTTGTCAAATGCAAGTAGTGCAAAGTTGCAAAGTGGTGCAACTTTCATTCTATAACTCATGTGATCAAACCAACTATTCCAATGCGTCCGAGTGGGTACCTTTACACCAGGAATGGTCCTCTTTCACACCCAAACACGCTGAATCGCTATGAGCTACGTTCAACCGACTCAATCCCTTAAGAGTCCAACGTGCAAAATGGCTGCAAACTTCAACATGATGTTACTCGGACACCGTGATGCTTATAAACTTCTCGTTTGAGCCTATGGGATTGTGTTGAGCCCCTCTACAATAACCTCTCTCAGGTTTTTCTATCTCGGAGGCATTTTCCTGTGGTGGCGAGATTTCACTTGGAAATTTTTTTGTCAAATGCAAGTAGTGCAAAGTTGCAAAGTGGTGCAACTTTCGTTCTGCAACTCGTGTGACCAAAATAACTAATCCAAGGCATCTGAGTGGGTTCTTTTACACTAAGAATGGTCCTCTTTTTCACCCAAAGACGCCAAATCGCTTCGAGCTACGTTCAACCGGTTGAATCCCTTAAGAGTCTGAAGTGAAAAATCCCTGCAAACTTCAACATGACGTTACTCAGACACCGTGATGCTTAGAAACTTCTCGTCTAAGCCTATGGTATCATGTTGTACCCCTATCCAATAACCTCTCTCGGTTTTCACTATCTCGGAGGTGTTTTCTTATGGTGGAAATATTTTTCTTAGGGAAAAAGTTGTCAAATGCAAGTAGTGCAAAGTTGCAAAGTGGTGCAACTTTCGTTCTGCAACTCATGTGACCAAACTAACTATTCCAATGCATCTGAGTGGGTACATTTACACTAGACATAGTTCTCTTTCACACCGAAACACATCAAATTGCTCTGAGCTACGTTTAATCGATTGAATCCCTTAAGAGTTTGAAGTGCAAAATGGCTACAAAATTCAACATGATGTTATTCAGACACCATGATGCTTAGAAAATTCTCATTTAAGCCTATGGGATCGTGGTGTGCCCCTCTATAATAACCTCTCTCGGTTTTCGCTATCTTGGAGACATTTTCTGTCGTTGCGAGATTTTCCTTGGGAAAAAAGTTGTCAAATGCAAGTAGTGCAAAGTTGCAAAGTAGTGCAACTTTCGTTCTACAACTCATATGACCAAACTAACAGTTCCAACGCATCCGAGTGGGTACGTTTATGATAGGAATGGTCCTCTTTCGTACCCAAACGCACCATATCGCTTCGAGCTATGTTCAACCAGCTGAATCCCTTAAGAGTCTGAAGTGCAAAATCGCTACAAACTTCAACATGATGTTACTCGAACACCGTGATGCTTAGAAAATTCTTGTCTGAGCCTATGGGATCATGTTGTGCCCCTCTACAATAACCTCTTGCGGTTTTCTCTATTTCAGAGGCATTTTCCTGTGGTGGCGAGATTTGGCTTGGAGAAAAAGTTGTCAAATGCAAGTAGTGCAAAATTGCAAAGTAGTGCAACTTTCATTCTGTAACTCGTGTGACCAAACTAACTATTCCAACGTGTCCGAGTGGGTATGTTTACGCTAGACATGGTATTCTTTCACACCCAAACGTGCCGAATCACTCCGAGCTACGTTCAACCAGTTGAATCCCTTAAGAGTTTGAAGTGCAAAATGACTGCAAATTTTAGCATGATGTTACTCGGACACCATGACACTTAGAAACTTCTCATTTGAGCCTATGGGATTGTGTTGTGTCCCTCTACAATAATCTCTCTTGGTTTTTTCTATCTCGGAGGCGTTTTCTTGTGGTGGCGAGATTTCACTTGGGGAAAAAGTTGTCAAATGCAAGTAGTGCAAAGTTGCAAAGTGGTGCAACTTTCACTCTACAACTCGTGTGACTAAACTAACTATTCAAACGCGTCCGAGTGGGTACATTTACACTAGGCATGGTCCTCTTTCGCACCCAAACATGCTGAATCGCTCCGAGCTACATTCAATCGGTTGAATGCCTTAAGAGTCTAAAGTGCAAAATGATTGCAAACTTCAACATGTCGTTACTCAGACACCGTAACACTTAGAAACTTCTCGTCTAAGCCTATGGGATGATGTTGTGCCCCTCTACAATGATCTCTCTCGATTTTTTCTATCTCAAAGGTGTTTTCTCGTGGTGGCGAGATTTTGCTTGGAAAAAAGTTGTCAAATGCAAGTAGTGCAAAGTTGCAAAGTGGTGCAATTTTTGTTCTGCAACTTGTGTGACCAAACTAACTGTTCCAACGCATCCGAGTGAGTATGTTTATGCTAGGCATGGTCCTTTTTCGCACCTAAACATACTGAATCGATCTGAGCTACGTTCATCTTGTTGAATCCCTTAAGAGTTTGAAGTGTAAAATGGCTGCAAACTTCAACATGTCATTACTCAGACACCGTGACACTTAGAATTATCTTGTCTGAGCCTATGGGATCGTGTTGTGCCCCTCTACAATAAGCCCTCTCAGTTCTCACTTGAAAGGAAAATAAGCATGTCTAAGTCAAGAGCAAGTCTGTCCAATCTTGGCAAGGCACAAGCAAAGTCTGCCATGCCCATGGTCAAGGAAAATGTCCAAGATGATGCAAAGTCCACTTGGGAAAGAAAACTTATGTCCAAACTGCTGTCAAGTCCACCCTTGGGTTGAATAATGCTTGTCCAAGATAAAGGTAAATTCCGCCCAACTCAAAGCATACATGGCAAAGACAATGTAAAGTCGGCCCAACTCAAAGCATACATGACAAAGACAACTTAAAGTATGCCCCAAGCCAAAAATAGGAGATGGAAAACGTATCTTGAAGTCCGCCTTAGGCCAAGAAAGACAATTTCAAGCACTTGATGAAGTTTTCCTTGCACAATGGCATGCACATGAAGAAGTCTGCCCAACGTTGAAGTGAGGATGTCAAGAATGAAGCCAAGTCCACCAAGAAGTGGCAAGACACAAAGTCCACCCAACCTTGGCAAAGCACACGTACAGTTCACCTAGCCAAGAGGAGGAAATAAAACTAAAAAATTGGCTAAGTGTTGATACCTTGGAGAATAAAATTTCAAAATTTGGTTAAGTGTCAAGGAAATTCCCTAAGCGATGAGCAACTCTTCCCAACATGGCCAACCAATCATGAAGTTTTCCAAGGCTAAAATGAAGATGTCTTTCCAAGTCCAAAGTCCGCCCAAGAATGGCCTGACGATCATGAAGTCTGCCCAATTAGCAAAGAAAGTGGCTTGCCAATGAGGAAGCCCACTCAAGCAGAATAGAAAAATGGCATGACATGTGCCAAAGTTCACCAAGGTTAGAAACAAGCATGGTAAAATTTTCTAAGAGGAAACAAAAAAATGGCTAAGTGTAGAATTTTCCTACAACAAAAGAATCAAATTTTGACTAGGTGTTGGAAAGAAAACAAGAACAATGAAGAGGAATAAAGAGGAAAAGTAAAAATGAAATGAACAAAATCCTTGTCCAAGGATGGAGTTTTCCCCACTTAGCACAAGCCAAAATCAAAATTAAAGGAAAATCCATAGGCAAAGTTCATTCAAGCATAGAGATGGCCAAAACCTTGGCTAAGTGTTGAATGGTCCACATGAAGGTGTTACAAAATGAAATTGAATAGCCAAAATTTTGCTAAGTACTGGAAATACTTCACAGAGAAAGTTCCAATTTCCTCCATTGTGGAAAAAGTACATGGGAGTTCTTCTCCAAATTCAAGGCACTTGAAGGAATTTCAAAGCAATCAAGAAAGAAAAGTTTAATAACTTTAAGTCTAGACATCTGCTGCAAGAGGAGACTTCCAGACCTCAAATGCAAGCACAAAGGACACAGTCATTGGAAAAGAAAGATATTCTAAGGAAAGAACATGGAAAAGAACAAAGTGATCAAGGGGGACATCCAACACGTTGAGATGGTCATCTTCTAACCAATCAAATTGTTCCAAGCCAACATGTCTAGGTTCAATGAACCTGACACTCCATAATGCAACAACTTTTTATTGTTGGTTTATATTTAGCAGAAGGAAAAGTGTCCCCAAATGTAATTTTCTCATTGGTCGAGAGGTAGTTAGCTGTGACAAACCCTAATTAGTGTTTTATTTTGTAACCTCGGTCGTTGATTCGAAATCAATCTTGGCCATTGAATTGTATTCGAGGAGCCTATAAATTGAGCTCACCCCTCATTGTAAAACATGGGAGCATCCATCGCATACTACCAGTTCACTACCTTGTCTATGATTTCGCTTACTATTATGCTTTGATATATTTTTTCCAAGCATCCATCGCTTGTTTGAAAGCACTTGTTGTAGGCTCTTAGCCATAGTAGCAAGACAGTGAACTTTTTGATAAAATGCTTTGGAAGACATGTATGAAAAATGTGGTAGCATAGACAAGGTAGTAAACTATTTGAAAAAATGCCTCAAAGAAATGTGGTCTCATGGTGATGGAATGCCATGACAATCTAGGGAATTTTCTTGTCATGGAATTCCATCACCATGAGACCACATTTATTTGAGGCATTTTTTCAAATAGTTCGCTACCTTGTCTATGCTATTGCTTACTATTACACTTTGATGGATTTTTTCCAAGTATCCATATAGCTTGTTCAAAAGCACCTATTTTAGACTTTTAGCCATAGTAGCAAGGCAGTTAATTGATTGATAAAATGCTTTGGTAGACATGCATGAAAAATGTGGTAGCATAGAAAGGCATGGTATTTGAAAAAAAATCCTCAAAGAAATGTGTTCTCTTGGTGATGGAATGCCATGAAGCACATTGAGACCACATTTCTTTGAGGCAGTTTTTGAACAGTTCACTACCTTGTCTATGCTATTTCTTCTTATTATGCTTTGATATATTTTTTCCAAGCATCCATGGCTTGTTTTGAAGCGCCTATTTTAGGCTTTTAGCCATAGCAGCGAGGAGGTGTCAAACTATTTGATAAAATGCTTTGGTAAACATGTATGAAAAATGTGGTAGCATAGACAAGGCAATGAATTGTTTGAAAAAATGCCTCAAAGAAACGTGGTCTCATGGTGATGGAATGGCATGAAAATCCATAGAAATTTGCATGTCATGGCATTCCATCACCATGTGACCAAATTTCTTTCAGGCATTTTTCAAGCAATTCATTGCCTTGTCTATAGTATTAACTATATTATGATTTTGATAGATTTTTCAAGCATCCATACTTCAATTTAAGCACTTGTTTTATGCTTTTAGCCATAGCAACAAGGTAGTGAACTGTTTTGTAAAATAATTTGGTAGACATGTATGAAAAATGTGGTAACATAGACAAGGCAGTGAACTATTTGATAAAATACATCAAAGAAATCTGGCCTCATAGAATGCCATGATAAGAAAATGTAATTGGTAGCTGCTCCTACTTATTAGTTATGCAATGTGAAGTAATTGCATAATTGCTCAGGTTGACTTTGTAAAAACTATATTGTAATTGAAATTTTGTCATCTATCAGCATCTAGTTATTAGTTATGTAGTGTGAAGTAATGCTTTGACTTTGAAAGATGTGCAATAAAATGTAATCAACGATATGAATATAAACTACAAAAAAATATTTTTTACAATTCATTAGTTAAAATATTTATTTTATTTTCTCTCTATATCTCTATATGCTATGGAAATACCTTTCAATTTCAAAATAAATAGATTTTATCTCTTGTTCTACAATTTTTTACGTTTTTTTTAAATATAAAATTTTCCCAACTTTTTAAAAAACTCTTATACTTTTGGTTTGTCAAAATTTTCCCCAAAGGATTTTTGCTGCTATGCATTGGAAGCATGAAGCATACACGTGAATACACACAATATATGTGAAGTATACATGTGAATAAGTGAAGCATACATGAGAATAAGTGAGGCACAAGTAATTGAAGCATTCCAAATGATACAAACCACCAGGAATGAAGATTATTTACACAATATGCTTTAGATGGAGCTTATTGAGCAATTGAAAATAATTAATTAAGCATTAGATGTAAACAAAATCCATGCCTACAACATTCAAGCATACGATTTACACAATATGCATGATAACATAATTCAAGAATGGTAGTAGGGAAATAAGATTGTTTTAATCAAAAAGCCGTAAGGCTATACAATGATATATATTGATAAAAGTATATACAATATATCTAAAAAAGCCATGCAGGCTTAGTACAAAGGAGCCATATTATGGACATAAAATGTCACGTATATATCGATAGTACAAAACATATGTTCCAAAATGTCACATAGGCATACAAAAAACGACCCTAATACACTCATTTCCCTCTAGGGGAAGGAAATAGATCCTGTGCTACCTTCGAAATTTGGCTAGATGGAGTGACTGTTGGTTCTCTGGTCTTTCGAACACGCTCACTGGTCCTCTCTTCACTCTGGACCTTCAACTGATACAATAAAATGTAAAGATGTTAATACACAAAAATTGAATTGTGGAATGACATATAACAAAATATAATCACTTACCGCATAGATAGTCATCATTCACATTTACATCATTACCACGTCCACGATCTGGAGTGACAACCACTTGTAGCAACCATCAAGATAGAAATTAAGCTACACAAAAGTATTGTGAAAATTTTCTATAATAGACCATAAAAGAGCAAATATAATGTCAAATCGACTAATCTGTTGCATACCTTTCTCAATGGATTAGAACTAGTTATTAGTGCAGCAACTTTGTGGTCCATCATGCCACCAACATCATCAGGGCTATCTGATGTCAACATTTGCAAATGGTAAATGAAAGAGTAAATGGTAGGGTGAACTATTAAATGTTAATGGGATGGGATTAGGAAGGAATAAAGGAACAAAAAGTAAATTAGGAGAAGATAATGTGACATGATCAAGGAATACAAATGCAATGTTTGTGTTTTTCATCAATTTTTTAGATTTGTATATGCAAAATTATGAAAACTAGCTAACATTGTTTTACAACACCATTATTGAATAAAGGCTACCTAAGTGTAAGTTGTTTGAGGAAATGAATTGTGAGGTGTGGAGGTCGAAGGTCCACTAAGAAACTATTTGAAATCCAAAGCATGTTATGAGACAAACATTCAAATATAACATTCAACTGTTCAAATGCAATAATAATATCTTTAATACTAGTTGCATACCTGTGGACTCAACGTCGAGAATGAATAAGGGTCTATAGGAATGGGGCATGTCTCATGAACACTCTGACCTTGAAATTTCATCATATCGAAATTCTACTAATTTACTTATTCTTAAATTTCAAAACATAATTTAATAAACAACATTAAATGAACTTGTTGAATTTTACCTGAGTGTCAATGTCGAATGTATCATTCAAAAAATCATCTGTGAAAGCCATTGCCTCTGCAACTGATGTAGGCTATGTAGCTGCATCCCGAGCACTCTGATAATCGTATGTGCAAACTGTACCGCAAGCGCTATAATTGTGGGGTGGAGCTCGGGGCCTACACGTCTCCTCCACACCAGGCTCTACTAGAGGCCTCACACACTGTAAAATGGTCTGGGTGAGTGACCCAATCAACTCCAACATGTCCACCTCTACACTATCCTTAACAATGGAAGGAACGGTGACATGCTCCACCATGGGTCTGGCCAAGGGTCTCGGTGCCGATTATGGATTATGTCGTGCAACAGGTATATCATGTGTGGAGCCCCCACCTCTACCCTGAAATTCTAAGATGTCAAAATAATTTTTCATCTTATTGAGGATAAACTCACAATAGAGTTTCCTCAAAAAGTATTGTGGTACCTCATGGTTATTGCATGGAGTTTGGTCAAATACCATCCACCACCACTCCCAAAATTTATTTTTAATTAACTCATGGTGGCACCAATGGATGGGGAACCTCCTGCATGTATGAGAAAAAGGTGTGTTGGTTTTTGGGTCTATAAATAGGGCACACAAGTTAGCTTTGCTATTTTTTTTATTTTTTAACATCTACATATGGCAAACCACTAGCATAATATTGTCTCGTCTCATGCCTCTTATTTGACCAAAAATTTATTTTTTCGTTCATTTCTCCTACATGAGATACAATTGACTTCAATGATTCAACAATCCCTCTCCTATAAGGGTGGGTTTCAACATGCTCGGTTAATCTTCCAATTAATTGTTCAATGTCTCTTTTATTGTTTTCAATTTGATTTAGAATATTTTCTTGTGTTCCTTGAGGATGCCTATGAATTGATGGAGGGGTTTCAGGTTGTTCTTGAATAGGAGACTCTTCATGAGGGGGTGACTGTGAATTCTCAATGTTTGGAGGTGGAGATTCATTCCCTGAGAATTAGAACAAAATTTTATTATAAAAACCTATTTCAATCTGCATTCTAAAACAAATTCAAAATAAATAGAATAAAAATACATACCTCTTCGCAATCTTTGACGTCTCTAACGTGTTGGCGACATCCTCGTGAAAAATAGCAAGCTAAGGATGCAAATAATGGATGATATTTGGTGAGTGCGAGTTGCAGACCTCAAATCCTCCAAGCCAAGTTGCGGGTTGAAGTGAAATGAGGGTTTCAAATGCATTTTTTTCTTTTATTCAACTTTTCCATTTAGTGTGCGCTAAATGTCCAATTTTGGCCTTTTTTTGAATTTTCCAATTTGGCACCTAAATTGTGTCACAAATTGGTGTGCTTACCCATACATAGATAGTTACACTATATGTATAATGTGAAATGTATCAAGTCATAAAGTGACTTGACACTGTTAGCTTATAATGCTAGGAAACCTTAGGAATGTCAAGGTTTAACAAAACATCAACAGTGATAAGATATGATAGGATGAGACATCACATTGCTAATATATACTTAATGATATTTTTATCATTACTTTACTATTGTACGAAACCCTAGGTTGAGAGTAACCTATTTGGGTCTAGATGTATATTTGATTAATGATTGAACCCTAGGATAAGAATTATCTACTAGGATTGGGATATTTGCTTGATTCCCCATTGGAACCAATAGGTTGAGAATAACCTACTTGGATGGCTTATGTAGGTGATCATTGTTTGAAGCATATAGGTTTAGATTAACCTATACAATTAGACTGATCGTTGATTGTAGATTATATCTGCAATCAGGGTATACCAGGGTTGAGACTCACCTATGTGGTTAAGTAGATCACTTGACTTTACGAAATACTATTTGTTTAGAGCTATAGGCGAGATTACCTAATGGATTAGAGTTGTTACCTATTTGGTTGCTTTATACTCTTGATGTGAAGTCATATTGTTGACAAGATTCTACTCATTGAATAAACCCTTTTTATTAAGGAGGTTACACTCTCGAATAGAATCATTTACTATTATGATTACTCTTAGATTGAGGTCAATTATTAAAGAGATTAAAATCTTGATGAGAATCACTTATTTTCATGATAAATTCTTGAATGGGGTTAGTTATTTATGAATATTTATTCTATGATAAGATGAAGCTTATGTAGCTATACTTAGGTTATAAAGATATTCCTAGAACTAGGTTGTCCATTGAAGGGAATAGCTTGTTAAGTTTTTTATGCAAATTTAATGTGTAGACTAGAAAATCTTGTATGTTATACCTAGGAATTAAAACATCCATTGAAGGGAGGGTAACTTATGCTTATCATTTATTGGTAGAGAAACCATTGTGTTTTGGGAAAAGAGGAATATGTTATTTTTGAGGCTAATGATTACTTATGGAAGGAAATTACCTATGCATAGAATATGAATGGTCATAATCCAACTGAGCTATGGTAGTGTATGTGAATAGGAAGATTGTCACTTGAAGCATTGGGTGAGAATACTTTGGCCAAAGTAGTGTAATTTTCCACTGATTGCACTATCAATTCATTGTGTTCCTTTTAATGCATGCTAGTTCAAGATTGTAGTGGATGCAAGTTCTTGTTATATAGGGTACAACACTAAGCTCAGATAGGCTACTGTTATGGGGTTTTACCAACCAAACTCTTTGTCGAAGGGAAGGGCCATCTTACCATATGTGGTAGGTATGCAGGGGACTGCATTTGAGTCCATGGTTGGTGGAAAATCCCTTGAGTGATGCTTCTCCTCATCAGTTGGTAGCCAAGGTTTGCGGATGTTTGCACCGGGGAGCAAGAACATCTAGAATGTATGTACCAATGCGGTGTCATCAAGACCAATTTGTATATCTATTGCCAAATGAAGCTCAAAAGAGCTATGTATGTATCATGTACCCATTATATGGAAGTATGTATTCTTGAATGATAAACTTGAGTTTATTCAAAATGAAATCTATGTTATGGAAATATTTGTGAAATTACAATGAAATGTAATGGAAATTTGGAATAGTGTTTATCTTAAATGTGCATGTAATTTACATTATGGAAAATAAATTTTTTTATTGCTATGTTGTAGCATCGTGGTCATTCACTTGAGGTGAAAACTTGGGAACATCAAGATTGTTACACCAAAAGTTGTTGTTGAGTGTCCTCTTGAGAAAGATTCACCCTAGGGCGAGTGAGTCCTTGTAGGGTTTTTCTACTCAACTTTTGGGGTCCTCTGGAGATGGATCTAAGCTTCTGTTTTCCCCAAGTTTCACTGTAAAAAATTTAGAAATAAATTTGGGATATGAGTTTCCACGTCTTGACAACTTTGCAAAATTGCACTTTTGATCAATCTTCAATCCTTCTTCACCTGCAAATCTGCACATACAAAGAGAGCCCAAAAAATTGTTTGTTTTGGTGAATAGGGGTTTGCCTTGGTCAAACCCTGTTTTGGTAATTAAACCTTGAAATTAAATGAAACATGAATGGAAGGAATGATGAATGAACAAATGCTACGTTGCAACTCACCAAACCCTTGAATGAAGATGCTTAGAGGAATTAAGTCTAACACATCTCTCCAAGGTCTTGATCTTGCATGAAATGGATTGATTGGATGATGATCTTGATGCTTGAATTGATACTTGAATGCTTGAAACCTACATCACAATGTTAGCTCCAAAAACATGCATGAACACACATAAATCTTGACATCATGATAACATCTTGAATGTTGTTGTAGATGACTG